>PVLD010029123.1:0-18482 GCA_004027595.1 Dinomys branickii | reverse complement strand
TGCAGAGGCTGCTCCAATGGTTACTTCTCTTTGGGAGAATGTCCCTTAAGCTGTCTGCTGAGATTTCCGCTTCTACTCCCTACCCCAAGACCTGGCTGGGGCGAATAAACAGCTCGCCACCCCAGGATTCTTGCAGATAGGCCACTCAGGTGTTCCTCCCTGGGTGGAGCTCCTTCCCCCCTCACAAAACCCGTTGGGGTGCCTAAGTAGGTCTTCCCACCCGGGAGATCCCGCAGTCCTTAGAGCTGCTTTGATGTTTCTCGCTGGGCTGAGCTTCTTCCCGATTCAGGAAAAACCGGTTAGAGCGCACATTTAACTCACCCTGTGATCGTGCAGACAGGAGTGCCATTCAGATGTTTTTCCCTGGATGGAGATTTTCCCCGACTCAGAAATCCCGCCGGCCAGTCGCTGTTGCTCCAGTTCGCGCAGTGCTGGCTGCGGGGGTGGGGTTCTGAGCGGGATCCCGGAATGCTACCCAGATTGGTGCAGTTTGTCCCAGTAGCGCGTTCTCTGTCGGGTTCAGGAGCTGAAGCCGTTCTTCCCTCCACACTCGCTCTCTCGGCTGGTTGTCTTCTTCCCGGAAGTCCTCATTTCTGTCTTCATATTGCTATATTTCATTGTTTGGGTGGTAATCCTCTGGGAGGTTCTCTCTCTGCTGCCTACCCGGTCGCCATCTTCCCGGAAGTTGCTGATGCTTTTTAAATGGAGATGGAGTAGATGAAGTGACATCAATGCGTGTGTCTGGATGAGCAGATGCACAGTTAAAGCTGAAGCATACAGTAAAAACTGTTAGTCTCAAGCTACCCCCCAAAGAGGAACTTACTTATCAGTATGCTGGGCTCAGAGGAATTCTTTCTATAAACAGCTTGTTTTACTGATTCCAGCAAATAGAACTGATCTGGACCTAATTTTCTTTCTTCTTTTCCACATGGACTGACATTTTTATGTATAGATTCCATGGGGGTGGATTATACACCATCTGATATTAGCCGAGAGGTCCGTGTTCCTACATTTGTATGAGCTGCTGGCAGTGGTGGTGTTATATGCTGATACTGTGGCTTTAGACAAAAGTAACACTGTATGTGAGAAGACAGAATTTAATATTTATATATCAATTATTCAATCAGTCACATTAATTCTTTGGGTTTTTTTTTTTTTTTTTTGAATCTGCTGTTCAGGGTGGCAAGGTGATATTTAAAAAACATGCTTTGACATATTTGCAGTGGAGTCCCCAGCCAGCTATAAGAACATAGTATGAAGGAAGTTGACTTGACATATTTATAAGACAACGATTTTGAGTTGACCACAGGTAATAGAAGCCAACCATACAGTGATCTCTCTAGCCCATTCCTCACCAAGCACGAAGGTATGGGAGCAGGAAATAATGTCACATGAGGAATGATAATAAAAGTGGGATGATTCTGAAGGGCTTCATTGCCATATGAAAATAATCCTGTTTTCTCTGTAAGTCAAACTAAGGTGAATACATGAGTACCAGTTAGAGTGTGGTTAATTTTGACTCTGGGAAGTAATTATAGCTAATATTTATTGATACTTGCTATGTTCCAGTGCTGAACAGTTCATGTATTTTGTTGGCTTAAAATTAACACTAACTCTGTGAGAGGGGTAGTCTGATCTATTTTGTAGCTGAAGGGGGAAGCTGGGGCTTTGAGAGAAACGTGTTTACAATCATACACTAATGAAACCAAGACTCAAACTCAGGCTGGCTCATTCCAGAACATGAGCCTTTCCCCTACAGCTTCCCAAAGAAAAGCCTTCTACTACATTTGGCTGTCTCACTCAAGATTTAGTAGGTTTTCTGTTCTGTACTGGGAACTTGTACCAGCCAATGGGAGCTTGTGCTACAGAAATGTTAGAATCTTTCCAGTTGTAAGAGCCAGAGCTGCCCTGGAATTGAACTCAGGTCAAGCTGATAGTGCAGCATCATGTGGGAACGCTCATGCATTTGGAGTCAGAAGACTTGGGGTCAATCCCCAGCTCACACACTTCCTAGCTTTGAGCACCTTAGTACCTGTTCTGGTTTCTTTCCCTCATTTATGAATTAGAGAAAGCATTTCTACCTTCTCTTGTGCCTGTGGACAGTAGAGATAATTCATAAGACATTCTCACCATTGAATACATCTAATCATCCTTGTCAACATGCAGCTCATTTGGTACAATCCACAGTGGGTGGCCAGCAATGACCATCACAGACAGGCCTGAGTGCAGTGATCTGCTGGCGGATGAGTGAGGAAGAAAAAGTGTTTGACTGGTATTCAGTTCTTTGACTAGATCGAGCCATGTGGGAACGTTAAAAGGCTCTCACAGCCCGCAGTGAGTGTGCACTGTTGTCTGCTTTGGAAGACGCTCTTCCTTTTATCAAGGAGCGTGTCTATTCCTTGTCACTATTTAGGGCTGTTACGTTCTCAGAAAGGGAATCCATTGGTCTGCACGTTCATGCCTTAAAGTTGCCCTTTGAGTCAGGGAGCTTGTGCACCAGTTCCCATTATTTTCCCCTTGGCCACCCAAGGGGAAATAAAAATCAAATGTCCTGATTTATATTCTAAAAATATGACAACTTGTTAAAAACTTCTGTGTACCCAGAAAGACATATACTGCATTTTCTCACTTACATGTGAGGCTAAAATATTGATCTCTAAGCAGAGAACAGAATAGCGGTTACTCAGCCTGGAAAGGGCGTGGAGGAGAGAAATGGAAGAAGGATGGTTAGTGTGGGTGGGGTGCAGTTGAGTAGCTTAATATTCTATAGCACAGTAGGGTTGGTTATTATGGTTGACAATGATTAGTTGGATATTTCAAAATAGCTAGTAGACAGGATTTTCAATATTCCCAGCACAGAGAAACCATACATATTTGAGGTGATAGGTATGTCATTTTCCCTGATTTGATCATTAAAAATTGTGTAATGTATCAAAGTGTCACATTGTATCTCATAAATATGTATAATTACTGTTTCAATTAAAAGTAAAAACATACCAAAATGATAAATAAAGTCTATGCACAGACAAAGTTTCTTACACTATAGCTGTCAGTGAGGAGCTTCCTGACCATCTCAGGGAAAAGAGGTTACTTAAAAGAGAATTAGTACAGTTTATATCCCATGTATTTAAACATTTTAACATGAATTTTCAATGATGGTAGAATACATGAGATCATTTTTCTTGCATACTATATTCCTGAATAATTAGAGAAGAATTGCTGGCTCTTCTGCCCAGTGTGGTATATATTTATTTTGAAAGAATTGTTTTCTTCCATGAACATTTCTGATTCTTGAGGAAAAAATAATTTAAATAAAAGAGAGTAGC
This sequence comes from Dinomys branickii, assembly GCA_004027595.1. Lineage (NCBI taxonomy): Eukaryota > Metazoa > Chordata > Mammalia > Rodentia > Dinomyidae > Dinomys > Dinomys branickii. The sequence continues at coordinate 15,156 of PVLD010029123.1, read as the reverse complement.
TGGGCATGGTAGTGCATGCCTGCAATCCCAGAACTTTGGAGGCTGTGGCAGGAAGATTGCTATCAGTTCAGGACCAGTCTGAACTACAAAATGAGACCCTGTTTCAACCCATCCCCCAAGAGTAATTTTATCAAGGTTTCAAAAAGACATGAAATATTCACTCATCTGCTTTTAAATAAACAGATTTTAGCTAAAACTTTGTAAAAAAAATAGATTTTGGTGGTAAAAGAGGAAGTAGAGGAATTTTGGGTTGGAAAGGAGGACAGCTGAAAACATGGCAGGGGTGGGGGGAGAGAGAGAGAGAGATACATTTTCAAGAAAAAGACACCAAGAACCCCAAAGAAAGAGACCAATTAATGGAGAGACTATGCAGAACTTGGAGGTGAGCATGTGTGGCTTCGTAACTGTTGATTCCATAGTGACTGAGCATTTTTGTTTGGGGAAGTGTTAGCCACACAGCTGGAAACTAGCAGATATTATGGGCGGGGGGGAGATGCTGAGGATCTTCAGACTTGTAATTTAAGACCTTAGCATCCACACTAGTGCCAATGAATTTGTAAGCCGTTAAAAAGACATGAAGTAAACTTAACCCCAGTCTGGCCAGTATCGGGTTCTTCCTTCCTAGTGATGGCCCTGCTAGAGCTGAGGCAAGGTGTGACTTGGATAAAGTCAGGAGTTTCATTAGCAGGAGGAAAGACAGAGCGGACACTGAGGGGCACAAACAGAGGCGATGCAAATGGACTTTATTTGGGAAAAGGGCTGGATCTGACGCCAAGGGGAAAAGACACCGGAAATTTCCTAAGTCTGAGTAGAGAGGCAGGTAAATCAATAAGTACAGTATAAAGTCCTGAATGTCAACTGAAAAGCAGAGTAGAACAAAAGAAGAAAAAACTAGAAAATTTATAATTTTAAAAAGAAGTGTGAAGTCTGAAAAGTTCTCTCCCTGGGGGGCATGAGGCTCAGAGAAAAAGTAGAGTTGGTTTTGCTGATTGTCTTGCGGAGTCCTCTTCTGTGGGTTAGACTGGCTGCTGTGCAGTGGCTGTCAGCAAGCTGGCCAATGAGAAGGCCACAGTGAGGGTGTTACCATTCCTGCGGCATGTTGCCTCTCTTAGAAAGCAGGATGAACTCTTTATCAGGTCTTTGAACTTATCTGAATGGTCCAGGTTTTTCCCCTGTCGTAGTGAGTTGAGGAGAAATTCAGTGCTACCTCTGTTCATCCCTTGCACCCTATAAAATGAGGCTGCGCCGTCTAACCCTTGAGTGCCGTCCCACAAGGAGGAGTCCTGTTGCAGAGGTTCCCTTCCCCCTTCCACTTTGAGCCTATTTTCTGTAGAAGGCCTCAGGGGATCTCTGTGACCTAAATATGTCTCTGATGTTTCTCCCTTGCCTCCTCTCTCAACTTTTCTCTCTTGTCTTGTGAATCTCACGGTCTCCATTGACTAACAGACCACAGACTCGCTCTTCCATTGGGCTTTGTTGGCGACACAGCAGAAAGGCTGAGGACGATCCGGTGAAAGGAGTCGGGGGTGAGGAGGTGGGAGGGAAGACAGAAGGGATGTTCACTCTGGCTTTTTCCTAGAGCTTGATATTGGCACCTCTTTGCCAGAGGGTTGACACTTTCTTCCATATTTAACTGAGGAATTAATGTTTAATAATAATTAAAACATATTAAATATTTCTTCCTAATAGTTCTCAGGAATGAGTTGGCCTCGTGGTGCTCAGGCTCTTAACGAAGGGCATCTCATCGGAATGCCTTCTCTTCCATCACTAGGCTTAATCCACGACCAGTGAGGGGAATTTAAGAACGGGAAGGAGAGAGTATTCCAAGGAATACGGAAGTGTTTCAGCCCAGCTTTAAAGAGTGAGCTGAGTGGCTGGGAAGAAAAGGAGATGAAGGTTGGGAGTCCTGGGCTCAGAGAACCGTTGGATATAAAACACAGGCATAAAAGTTCATACCCTGTGCAGGAAAAGTCATCTTGGAGAGACCAAAATTGTATTTTGACAATTTGTTTCTTTCCTTAAATCTTTTCTTCTTCAACCTTTTCTTCTCTGTGAAAATATTTTTAACCAAGTCCAATAGGGCAAAGATCCTTCAAATTTATTTTTAACTCTTGATTTGATTTTGTGGGTAAGAATGACACATGAAATTGAATTTCACTACGTTAATTCTTTGGGTTTAAAAATAAAGGTGAGTGATGACGCCACATTGTGAATCAATACCTCTGTGTGGGGATGAGGACTGGTGGGTGACAGTACAAAGTAATTTTTACTAAGGAGAATTATACCTAATAAAGGATATTTGATTTTAGTTATGTCTTAATTCTTCATGTGCCAAATTAAAGTTCCAGGCTAAGAAATTAATTTCATATCCTGATGATTTCCCCAAAGTATCAATCATTATGTGGTAATTCTCTTAAAGCTTAGCAATATAAAACTCCAAGTCATCCAAATTCTGCATATTAAAATCTGGTTATATTTCTTTGCTGTATTTTATTGCTTCTCATCTTTCTCTTGTCTAATACTTTAATGTTAAATGAAATGGAAGAAGGGATTAGACACCTTGCCCTTACATTTTATAGAAAGATCAATTAGATGCTTCTGAAAAACTTGTTGTAACCCTTCATTAAGTTTCTGGATAGCTGAAAACGTGTTCCTCTGGCCTGCCGTTTGATAGACTATTTGAAAGAAATGTACCTACTATGAAAAGAGGCACAACTATAACTTAGGACTATTCCTCTGTCCCATAATTTGTGGTTGCATTTTCTAGCTAGACAAGCAGCTGCTAAAGATGATATAGAGTCTATAGGTGGTTGTGGCCAATAAAGGCTGACCAGTATTAGTTTAATGTTCTCTGAGATCTGTAAAGAAACTTTCATCATATTATGACATTTCTTATTCCTCCGATCTCCTAGTTTAAATCTTGTAAGTCTTTGTTTACATTAAGGGTCTAATTTGTCAAATATTTGGGAGGGATCTTAGACACCATGTGGTCTGAATCAGGAGACAAGCTTAGTGAGTTGAAAGGAAATTCAGATTGCATTTTGGGGGATGGACCTAGAAGACAATAATGAACAGAAACCAGGAAGTAGACTTGTGGCTCTGAACTGCCCTTGGTATACAGTGCTGCTCTTCTCCAGAGGTGCCTAAATCCAAAAAGGTAAAAAAAGCACCCAGGAGACCTGAAGACTGAGGGAGCCTAATGAAACACCAACACAGCAGTAAATGTAGAATTCTATGTGGAACACAAGCCTTGGAGATGTCAGGCTGGGTAACTGGTATCCCAATATGGATGGTCCAAGGGATGGATGGGAAAAAATGGCAGCCATAGTACATGGCACAAGAATAAAAGTTAGTTTTCAGAAATGTGTGTCTTTCCTATTAATCCATTTTACTACTAAAATTCAAGAATGGTCATTCCTTTATTTTTAAAAAAAGATGACAACATTCAAGTTTGCCTCCCCTCCCCAAATGTCTGGGAAACAAATTTCAGAGTATGAAATTATTTTCGCAATGATTGGTAAAATAAGAGGGTGATATTTTCTCAGGAAAATTTTTGGTCTCAACTTTAAATGAAAAACAAAACAAAACTTTTATGCACAGAATATTCTATTGGCTTCTGGAATCATATGCTACACTGAACAAAAATCACGTAAAATGTTATTGACCCCAAATCTCAACATATGATTATGCTGACAGAAATTGTACTCTTTTGGGATGAAATTTATTTGAAGAAAACTCACTGTCAAATGACCTTGCTGAGATGTCAGCCTTTAGTGCTGGAACAGTATGAATGGATGTTGTGGTAGAACAAATTGGTGTAAACTTGGCAGCTGAAAACAGTTTTCACTCATTTCCTCGTATTTTTGTGGGTCAGAACTGGAGAAGGACTTCTCTGCTCAGGGACTTATGAAGCTGAGGCCAATGTGCATTGGTCTGGAGGCATGGGGAAGAATTTGTTTTATTTATTTATTGTCCTTTTGAGACAGGGTCTCACTATGCAGTTCAGGCTGGCTTTGCACTCACTGTGTAGCCCATACTGGTCTCAAACTCGCAATGATCCTCCTGCCTCAGCCTCCCAAGTGCTAGGATTATAGGCATGCACCACGATACCCAGCTAGAATTTGTTTCTAAGCTCATGGAAGTTATTGTCAGGATCCAGCTCCTTGTAAGCATAGATGTGAGGTTCTCATTTCAGTGCTAGCTGTCAGCCCTGGGCTGCTACTCCTAGAGGCCACCACATTCTTTCTCACAGGGCCTCCTCTTCAAAGTCTCAGAGATACTGGGGTCCTTCTCAACTTCCTCTTCTGCGAGCACTTGGAGAAAATTTTCTAGTTTTAAGGGCTATTGTGATTAGATAGGGCCAAATAGATTAACCTCCCCTTTGGCCATATAAGGAGACATAATCACAGGAGGTTATCTTAACTGCATGGGTTTCACCCATACTGGACTACAGGAGACTAGGAAAGAAGAAAGGTTATTGGAAATCTTTCTTATTTTTCTGCCTTCTTTAGGGGATAAACTTGGATCTTTGCACCCAAATAAATGTTTTCCTTTAAAACTTCAAAAGAAGCTAAAATCCAAATAAGTGTTAGTTTCTGCATTGCTTTTGTAGCTAAGGCATTTAAAATTCCTCAGTAAAGAGTTTTCAGTGTTTACATTTTTAGTCTAATGTAAATGTGAGTTTAATATGTATACATGTGTATGTATTTCTATATAATATATAAGGAACATAAATAACTACTGTCAGTATTTTAGGCCTATTTTCTTTCAGTTTTTTTCTGTGTACATGAATGTATCATACATTTAATTTTTAGTTTTACTTGTGGCCACACAATGCTTATTTTTAGGATTTTAGTTCTTATTATTTTTATAAAGACTCCTTGTACTGTTTAGCTCATTTCATAAACATAATATTTGTATTTATATAGTTAATACCACCTGTTGATCTCAGTATGTTTTTCATCCTCACTTTACTGAGGTATAATTTCCAAATGAAAATGTATACATTCAAAGTATACTATATAATGATTTGATGTACCTATACTTTGCACAATGATTCCATTTATCATCACAGTGAAATTAATCAACGCATCAATTTTTATCCATTTTGTGCATATGCACACATGTATATATATGTAGGGAGTGAGAATACTTAAGGTCTACTCTCAGCAAATTTCATCTAAAGATGCACTTTCTTAACTACAGTTAATGTGCTATTGGTTAGATATCCAGAACTGATTGGTCTTATAACCGATCAGTTATAAGAATTTTTCCCCCTTTGATTAGTATTTCCCCATTTCCTTCAGTTTGAGTCCTGGAAGATACTGTTGTATTCTTTGCTCCTAAGAGTTTGAGATTTTTAGATTTCACGTAAAAGTGAGATCATCATGAAGTATTTGTATTTGTGTGTCTGGCTGATTTCCTATAGCATACTATCCTCTAGGCTCACGTATGGTGTGTCAAATGGCAGGATTTCCTTCCTTTTATCGGGAAAATAGGACACCATGTTTGTAGATCACATTTTCCTTGTCCATGTATCCACTGAGAAGAGCATTCATTATTGACCTCTTTTTGCTGTTGTAAATAACTAGTTTTGGTTACTTGTAATGCTTTGAAACTCTAACTTTAAATCTAGAGTTGAAAGTAACCTACATGCCAACATTAGTGTATCATGAGTTTAAATATTTACCTTAATCAGCAAGTTTTATACTTTCATATGTTTTTATGTTGTATCCTTTTATTTCAACTATGCCTTTAGCGTAGTTTGCGAGCCAGGTCTAGTAGCAACGAACTCCCTCAGCTTTTGCTGCTCAGGAAACGTCTTTATCTGTGTTTAATTTCTGAAGACCAGCTTTGCTAGGAATGATACTCTTGACTGGAAGTTTTTTCTTTCAGTACTTTGAATGTGTCATACCACTTTCTCCCGGCCTTTAACGTTTCTGCACAAAAGTCCTCTGATAGCCTTATGTGATTCCCTTGTATGTGATGAATCTATTTATTCATATTGCTGTCAAGATTCTATGTCTTTGACAATCTGCATGTCTTGGTGTGTTCTTCTCTGGACTGATCCTACCTAGTGCCCTTTCTGATTCATGAGTGAGGATATTCTTATCTCTCCTAGTATTTGGAATGTTTTTAGTCATTATCTCTTTAAATAAACTTTCTACTCCTACCTCTGGAATCCATGTATTCATATGTCCATTCACTTGCTGGAATGCCATAGGTTCCTTACGCCTTCTACACTCTTCTTCATTCTTTTTTTTTTTTTTCCTGAGTGTTTTTCAGGTCACAGATTGTTCTGTGGATTTGTTCTTACATTATTGTACTCTTCAGCTCCAGAATTTGATTATTTACAATAATACTTTGTTCATTGAACTTCCCATTTTGTTCATGAATTGATCATCTAATAATGTTTTATTGCTTATCAGTGTTTGGTTGCATCTCATTGAGCTTCTTTAAGATGATAATTTAAAATTGTTTATCAGGCAATTTACAAATCTCCATTTCTTTAGGGTTAGTTACTAGAGTTTCATTAGTTTCCTTTGGTGGTGTCATATTTGATTCTTTGTTATTAGTGTAGCCTTGTGTTGGTATCTGTGCATTTGAAGGAACAAACATGTCTCCAAGCCTTTTATAACTAGTATTGGTAGCTGAGGCTTTCTACTGTTACATTTCTGGGCTGTTGGGATTTTCCTCCAGGATCACAGTCAAAGGGGATTATATCTGGGTTATATGGCTGCTGCTGGTACTGTAATGGGGTTTAAGGTTGGTAGGTATGTCCCCAGAGGCTTGAGCAAGTGTGGGTTCTGTCTGGTTCCTGGGAAGACTGGATTAATCTTGGTTAGCAGGGCTGGTACTGGGATCAGGGTCTGCTTCAGGATCCACAATTGGTTCTGCTGACAAAATAAAATGTTTACAGATAGGTGTAGCTCATGGGATGCCAGCAGGGCTCTTGCTGGGTCCCTGGGGAGGCTTCTTTGTAGGTAGAACTGGCCACTGACCATTGTTGAGAGGAGTAGAATTAAGTAACAGGGTGCTTCAAGGTTCACAGATGAAACTGAATTCACAGTATTGCTTCTAGAAGCAAAGAGAAGCATTCTTTCACCTGAGTTCCTGGGCAAGAAGAATCAGCCCTGGACCATACCTGGGCAGGACTGGAGTTGAGTTACAGATTTCGAGATCCTCATGGGACTGAGGCTGGCAAGCTTGCCTCCCAGTTACAGATGAGTGGGGTTTCAGGGAAAGTAGGACTCCTCTCAGTTAAAAGAGATTTGAGCTGTGTCATAGGCCACCTCAGGGTCAGCTGCTGGGGTCAAGATCCATAAGGTTGTTATCACAACACAAGTGGTGTGATCACTCTCCTGATCTCATTGGCAGATGGTTCTGGTGAAAGATGAAGGCCAAGCGGAACTATAACCAAATCTAAAGGAAAATGAGGTTATTTCTGGACCTATAGCCTGGACCAAAATTGACAGTACTGTCAACCGAGTGTGGGTCTGCGCTTTCAAAACAGCCCTGTAGATCTACCAGTGTGCGCTGCACACTCCCCCAGGTTCCAAAGCTGCCTCCAGGGCACTTTTGTCCAACAATGGTTGCCAAGTTGTTGCTATGGGAGGAAGTGAGCAGGTGGCTTTCTATTTTGCTGTATTTGTTAATCTGTTTAATTTATGTGGTTCTTGATCTAGAGGAATACTAATTTTCCACAGGATGGAAGATACCTGCTATATTTTAAAATGCATGTGCCTAAATGATTATTTTCATAACAGTGAATTTTGGCATAGTGAGTTTTCTTTAGGCTGGTGCCTACCTCTGTCAAACACACATTTGTACAGGGATATGAAATTCCTGAGTGGAAATTTAAACTTTTTTCTTTCAAGTTTTTCAGTTCTTTGTCTTTAAAAAATTATAGCTTAAAATGTAATCAACCTGTGATCTCTCCTTGAAGGAGACATGTGCATCCAATAATAGCCTGCTGAAATGTGGAGTTTAGGGTAATATCTATTTCTACTGTAAACAGAAAAGAAATAAAGAATCTCTAGGAACAAATTATTTGGTGCTATTCAAGTTGCTTTGCCATTTAAAGCAAATTTATTTTTGTGTTACGATTGTATTTCCCATTATTTAAAAATATGAGGCATATTTCAATTTTGGAATCATGGAATTTCTATCTCAAACCTACTATTACTTGCCATTTGTTGAATTTGAACTTTGAACACGTGAATAACCCATTTGTGGTAAAGTTTTTGATGAGTTTTTATTTTTATGTTCCATGTTTTTGGTTTTGAAATTATCATAATTACATGCCTAATATTATTGACTATTTCATCAAATTAGTAAATGTGTTATTCCAGATGTGGTAGTGTAAGCACTGGGACACTCTAGTTAATTCAGGAAATTAACAATTCACAATTTTGATTGTACTTCCTGCTCTTGCTAATTCCACTTGCGCTTCAGATTCCTTTTGCTCTGATCTTAAACTGCTTAAATCAGTAGGCTGAAAGAACCCGGGTCTATTCTCGGTTACAGTGGCTACATTCCTGTCTAGATTTTTAATTTAAAGAAGAGTCCTGTGCTTCTTTTTTTGTATATTCTCTAATTGTGTTTGGGCTCTGCAAAGGTTCTATTTTGTTTAGGTTGTTATTTCAAAGCACATTTTATTTTCAGAATCTTTTGAAGTATTTAAAGATCATGAATCTGGCACCAATACTCAATAAACAGCACCTGGAGAGCTTAGTTTTTGCCTAAACTTGGAACTGAGGACTGGTGGTTTGGATAGTTCCAGGGAACGTGACTTTCGGAAGAGGACTTCAGGTATTGAAGTAAAGGTTTGAATCACATTTACAGATTCATTTCTAGGATTATTATTATTATTATTTTTTTTATCTTTTTGAGGCAGGTCTCACTATGTGGTTCAGGCTGGAATTAGGCTCACTTTGTAGCCCAGCCTGGTCTCAAACTTGCAACCATCCTCCTGCCTCAGCCTCCCTAGTGCGGGGATTACAGGCATGTGCCACCATGCCCGTCTGCTAGGATTCTTACAGAGTGTGTTTTATCATTTTATTATACTTATGACTGTGTTGTATAAAAATTTAACTTGTCAGGTTACCAATATTTTTGGCAATAGAGGGCTTTTATAAATGTTATAACTTTGTAGAAGTGAACATTCCAGTTAGCTTGGGGCATAGATTAGAACACACTATCAGTCTTTGCCTCTCTTAGTCTCATGCTGTGCCCATTGTGTGCTGTTAAATGTTTAACAAATAGTTCACCAAATGTGGATCAATAATTCAAAGCTCTGATTTACAACATTTGCAGATTTTCATGTAAATATATCCTTCCTGGCCCGTTTCAAGATACCAAGAATTTATCTTCTGTATTTCACAGTTTCTAGCAAAAATTGTTCCCTATGCTGTGGGTTTGTCTCTTCACCCTGTTGGTTTCTTTCGCAGTGCAGAGGATGAAATCTTTTTAATAGGATGAGAAAAAAAATGAGATCCTAGTTTTTGATTCTTTGTAATATTTCTTTTTTTATTTTTATTTTATTTTAAAGAAAACAGTACAAAAAAAGAACAATAGCAAAATACAAATAACACAAAGCAAGGACATTAAAAATCATGCAGGGTTTCATACCAAATGATAGGGATTAACAGTGGTTGTTGTAGTACATGTTGTTATCTTCAACGAAGTTGCTCAGATTACCAGATGTAAGTATAGAAGATTGATCAAATAATTAAAGAGAATAAGGAAATAATAATTTAAAAGAATATGAGAGACAATACGTAGTGGCACTAGGCAAGATGGTAGGAATTCACCATTGATTATTATACTGCAAATTGTTGTTGTCACATAAATTGCTCAGATTACCAGATACAAACACGCAAAATTGGTCAAAATAATAAAAACAAAAAACTTGTAATCATTAACTGTCCCCCTCAACAAATCATCAGATACCAACAGTACAGTTATGCCACTGAACCTTAATGATTACAAGTTTTTTGTTTTTACTATTTTAAACAATTTTGCATGCTTGTATATATATTTATATAATTTGCCTTAGTACTTTTTCTTCTTTCCCTCATCCAAGTTGTTCCTTCCTTTCAGCAGTTTCTTTTTCTTATTATCTGTTGTACATTTTGGGTTTTATTTATTTATTTATTTATTTGCGGTACTGGGGATCGAACTCAGGACCCTGTGCTTGCTAGGCAGGTGCTTATTCCACTGAGCTATATCCCCAGCCCCATTTTGGGTTTTATTTACTCTTTCATGTTCTTACACCAGGGAGACAATGTGATGTTTACCATGTGGGTCTGATTTATTTCACTTATGAGTATGGTCTCTACTTGAATCCATTTACCTATAAAAACTTTGAGTTTATCTTTTTTATAGCTGAGTAATTCTCCATTGTATAGGAATACCACATCATTTTTACCCATTCCTCAGTTGATGAGCATTTGGGTTGTTTCCAAGATTTAGCTATGACACATTGTGCTGCTATAAACATGGGTGCACATATATCGCTGTGGTGTGACTTTTTAATTCTTCTGGAAAAATACCCAGAAGGGGAATAGCTGGATTAAGTGGGACTTCCAATCCTAGTTTTGTGAGGAATCTCCAAACTGATTTCCACAGTGGCTTCACCAATCAACACTCCCACCAGCAGTGGAGTAGGGTTCTTTTTTCCCCCACAGCCTCTCCAGCATTTGTCATTGGTTGATTTCTTAATGATAGCCATTCTTTGTGGGCTGAGATGGAATCTCGGTGTTGTTTTAATTGTATTTCTCAAATGACTGATGACATTGAACATTTTTTCATATATTTATTCACCATTAGTATTTCTTCATCTGAGAAGTGTATGTTCATCTCAGATTCCCATTTTTGGATTGGGAGTTTGAAATTTTGGGGTTTGATTTTTAAAATTCTTTCTATGTTCTAGATAGGAGTCCTTTGTCTGAGGGGCAGTTGGAAAAAGTTTTTTCTCAGTTTGTGGGTTTCCTTTTTACTCTGTTGGTGATTTCTTTTGATGAGCAGAAACTTTCAATAAGATGAAATCCCAGTTGTTGTTTCTTTGAAGTATTTCCCATGCAGTTGGTTTTTGTTTATGAATTCTCTACCTACCCCTCTGTCTTTGAGAGTTTTACTTACTTTCTCTTCCAGTAGATTTAGTGTTTCTGTTTTGATATTTAGATCTTTGACCCATTTAGACTTCAGTTTAGTGCATGGTGGTAGACATGGGTCTAGTTTTAGTCTTTGACATGTGGAAAGCCAATTTTTCCAGCACCATTTTTTAAAGAGGGTATCTTTCTTCCAGTGAACATATTTGGCCGCTTTGTCAAAGATAAGGTGGTTCAGTGTGTTTGTAGTTGTGTCTACATCTTCTAACCTGTTCCACTGATCTTCAGGTCTGTTTATTTACCAGTACCATGCTGATTTTATCACAGTAGATTTGTAGTATAATTTCAAGTCAGGGATTGTGTTGCCTCCTGCCATTCCTTTGTTCCCCAGGATTGCTTTTGCTATTCTAGGCCTCTTCTGGTTCCAGATGAAGTTTAGGAATGTTTGCTCTAGATCTGTGAGGTATACTAGTGAAATTTTGATGGGGATTGCATTGTATAACAATTTTGGGAGTATGGTAATTTCAACAATGTTGGCTCTTCCTATGCATGAACAAGTAATATCTTTCCATTTTCTGAAATCCTCTTTGATCTCTTTTTTCAGAATACTATAATTATCACTGTATAGATCTTTTACTTCTTTTGTTAGATTTATTCCTAAGTGTTTCATTTTTTAAGATGCTATTATGAAAGGTGTGGTTTCACTGATTTCTCTCTCAGTCTGCTTGTTGTTTATGTACAGGGATGCTATTGATTTTTGAGTGTTGACTTTGTATCCAGCTATGCTACTGAATCTGGTTATTAAATCTATAAGCCTTTTGGTGGAGTTTTTGGGGTCTTCTATGTAGAGTATTATATCATCTGTGAATAATGATAATCTCACTTCTTCTTTTCCTATCCTTATTCCTCTTATTTGTCTCTCTTGTCTAATTGCTCTGGCTAATATTTCTAGAACTATATTGAGTAGAAGCGGTGACAGTGGACATCCTTGTCTTGTTCCTGACTTTAAAGGGAAAGCTTTCCGTTTTTGACCATTTAGAATGATGTTAGCTGTTGGTTTGTCATAGATGGCCTTTAGCAAATTGAGGTAAAGTCCATCTATGCCAATTTTCTATAAGCTTTTTATCACGAATAAATGTTGGACTTTATCAAAAACTTTTCTGCATCGATTGAGATGGTCATGTGATTTTTGTCTTTGGCTCTATTGATATGGTGTATTACATTAATTGATTTGCAATACTGAATGAACCCTGCATTCCTGGGATGAATCACACTTGGTCACGGTTTGTAATCTTCTCGATGATTTGTTGGATTCTGTTTGCTAGTAGTTTATTGAAAATTTTTGCATCTATGTTCATTAGGGAGATTGGCCTGTAGTTCTCTGTTTTGGTTGGGTCTTTCTCTGGTTTCTTTTTCTTTTTTTCCTCTGTTTAACTGCTTGCTCTGCTTGGTGTTTCCTTTCTGTTTTTATTCTTAATGTTGTGGTCTTTTTTGTCTCTTTCTGGAATATCTTTTAGAACTCTTTGTATGGTTGGTTTGGCACTTGTGAAGTTCTTCAGTTGATCTTTATCATGGAAATATTTTATTTCTCCATTAATTTTGAAGGATAGTTTTGCAGGATACATCAAATATTATCAGGATAATACTCGCCTCCAGGAATGAGTTGGGGAGAATTCCTTTCTTTTCAATTTCCTTAAAGAGTTTGAGAAATATTGGCATTAAATCTTCTCTAAATTTCTTGTAGAATTCAGCTGTGAATCCAACAGGATCTGGACTGCTCTTCACTGGCAATTTTTTTAAAAATACATTTTCAATTTCCCTTGCTGATATAGGGCTATTCAGGATTTTTCATTCAGCTTAGGTAGTTCATATGTATCTAGAAATCTGTCCATTTCCTCTGTGTTTTCCATCCTGTGAGAGTAATGATTTTTAAAGTAGGTACTGATGAACTTCTGAAATTTTATAGGATCTATAGTGATTTCATCTCTTTCAATCCTTATTGCATGTATTTCCGTTTTTTCTTTCCTTTTTTAGATAAGGTTGGCTCGGGTTTATCAATTTTATTTATTTTTTCAAAGAACGAACTCTTTGGTTCATTAATTCTTTGTGTTGTTTTTTAGTCTCCATTGCATTAATTTCTACCCTGAGCTTTATAATTTCATGCCTTCTCTGGGCTTTTGGTTGGAATTGTTTTTCATTTTCTAGAAGCTTAAAGTGTAGCATAAGATTGTTGATTTGTGCTCTTTTTGTTTTCCTGAGGTAGGAATTCACTGCTATAAATTTCCCTCTAAGGATGGCTTTCATTGCATCCCACATGTTCCTATAAGTTGTGTGTACATTTTCATTTGATTGTACAGTGCTTAATTTCTTCTTTGATTTCATCTGTGCACCATTGATTGTTCAGGAGGGTGTTGTTTAATTTCCATATGTTTGTGGAGTTCTTGTGATTTCCTATGTCATTAATTTCCAATTTCATTGCACTATGATCTGATAGTGTGCATGAGATAATTTCAACTTCTTTGCATTTCCTTAAGCATGTTCTATGTGCTAGCATATGGTCTATTTTACAGAATGTCCCCTGTGCAGCTGAGAAGAATGTGTATTCTGATGCTGTTGGTGGAATATTCTGTACAGATCTACTAAGTCCATTTGTTCACATGTTTGGTTTAGTTCTGTTATTTCTTTGCTAATTTTTTTTTTTCATCTAGTTGATCCATCTCTTTGTTTCAGTGGGGTATTGAAGTCCCCTGTTATGATTGTGTTGCTGCTTATTTCATTTTTCATGTCTGTTAAAATTTGTCTTATATATTTGGGTGTTTCCTGTGTTTGGTGCATAGATGTTTATGATTGTTATCTCTTCCTCGTGAAGTTTTCCCCTCACAAGTATGTAGTGACATTCTTTATATCTTTTAATTGTTCTTGGTTTGAGTTGCTATTGTCTGCAAACAGAATAGCAGCACCCATTTTTTTCTGGGTACCAGTCGCATGGAGTATTGTTTTCATCCTTTAATTTTCGGTCTATGAGTCTCCTTTTGAATTAAATGTGTTTTTTGTATACAGCATATTGTTGGATTTTGTTTCTTGATCCAATCTGCCAGTCTACTTCTTTTGGTTGGTGAATTGAGTCCGTTTGCATTGACAGTTATAAGTGATATGTATTGGTTTATCTTTGTCATGTTGTTTTCCTGCTATTGGTTCCTCTTGTTTCCCTCCGTTTCATGCTTGCTCTGCTTGGTGTTTCCTTTCTGTTGTTGTTCTTAAAGTTGTGGTCTGTTTTATCTTTTTCTAGAATACCTTTTAGAACTCTTTGTAGGGTTGGTTTGGCACTCGTGAAGTCCTTCCATTGATCTTTATCATGGAAATATTTTGTCTCCATTAATTTTGAAGGATAACTTTTCAGGATACATCAGTCTGGATTGGAAGTTGTTTTCTTTCAGGACCTGAAATATTTCACTCCGAGCTCTTCTTGACTTGATGGTTTGTGTTGAGAAATCTGCTGTGATTCTGATGGGCTTCCTTTTATATGTGATCTGTTTCTTTTCTCTCACAGCTTTTAATATTTTGTTCTTTTGTTGAATTTCTGGGATCTTGATCACTATATGTGTAGGTGTAGATTTATTTTGGTTATGGCTAGTTGGAGTTCTATACGCTTTCCTTACTCGGATGTCCAATTCTCCATGCTTGGGAAATTTTCTGCTATTACTTCCGCAAATAGTTGTTCTTTTATATCATTTGTGCTGACACCTGCTGTTTCATTGATACCTATTAATCTTACATTGTTTGTCTTTGCTTAGTGTTGCAGTTGTTGAATTGTTATTTCTTGGTTTCTTGTTATTTTTATTTTTATTTATTTTTATTTTTATTTTAGAAACATAAAAGTACAAAAACATATTGACAAACAGACACCCATTATCATAGAAAATAGTACAATCACAACTAATCTATAGACAAGGTGATATGGTCTCAACAGTAGTTGTTGCTTTATCCATTGATATCTTCGAATTGTAGATGTATGGACCCATATACAGACATGCAAATTTAGTCA
>PVLD010029122.1:7807-18584 GCA_004027595.1 Dinomys branickii | reverse complement strand
CATTACGATACTCAAAAAATCAGACTTTTAAACAAAAAGTCTCTCTGCCTAAGTCCTGCTTAAGAACACAACTGAGGTAGAACAATTATTCCCCAAAGAGAATGATCCATTTTCTATAATCATTTTAATTGCTGTAGACTTTTTATTGATCCAGAACACAGGTTTGTTCTTCTTTATTTTTGTTTTATTTTCATGTATCTCTCAAACTTGGGATCCTCCTGTATCAGCCTCTGGAGTGCTGGAATTATACACTTGTGCCTCCGAACTGGGTACTGTACTGTGTGTATGGAGAAGAGCATTACTTTGGATTGGACACAGGGCCTTTGTACTGAGCTCCGTCCCCAGACCTTTTAATTTTTTTAAATTTTCAGACGGTGTCTTTTCAAGTCGTGAAAAAGTCGAAACTGCGATCAATTTGCAATCCTCCTGCCTATCCTCCCAGAGTGCTAGGATTACCAGTATGTCACCACTCCTGGCTGAAATTTAGCTGCTTAATATACATAGTTACTATTTTAATCAGCATTTTTCTTAAACCCTTCAATATCCATTCTTAAACAAAATGAAGCCAGGCCTGGTGGTACAGGCCTATAATCCCACCACTCTGGGAGCTGAGGCCGAAGGATTGCAAGTTGAAGGCTAGCCTGGGCAATTTACAACTCAGTGAGACCCTGACTCAAAACTAAAACATTTTTTAAAAAGGGGACATGGAGATAACTTCGTGTGAAAGTCCTGCGTTCGGTGGCTAGTACTGAGCCTCCCTCCTAAACCCTAAAAAGGAGCTTAGTTTCAGTGGAGAGGCCATGGAGTAGCTTCTCAATTTCTGTATTTCCCAAATTTTCATCAATGAAAAGAAGACCCAGATCAGGCTGTATGGTTTACTGTCCGCTTAGATGCTCCCCCAAAGCTTCGTAGCTCTGCTGTGGGACTTTTGGGGCACAACAACCGCAGGGGATGCGGCCTTAGAGCAGCGACAGAGAAACTGAGCGTGGAGGAGGTGGCAGCTGGGCGTGGTGGGAAGGAATTGGCAGGCAAGGGCACTGGCTTCCTCCTGCCCAGCCCTGCCCAGTTGTCCTCAGCCTGAGAATCACCAGTGAGGGAGAGAAACCTCCATGAACTGTGGGCCAAAATAACCTTTTCCTCCATAAAACCATGGGTGTTGGTATCATCCGTGCAAGGAAAGTCACTGAGACTGCTGGTCGTTGCAATTCAATTCCCACACAGAGCAGGATGCTGCTTCCGCGCGCTGCGGAGCCCCCCCCCTCGCCCCCGAGACGAAGGTCTGTTTGCAGCCTGCCATTTGCCATCCCGTAGATCTTTTCTGACCAACTCCTTTGCAAAGCTGTTTAGGAAGAAACGGGGAATAACTGCCTCTGGTGGTGTCTGAGACAGCCCTACTTCCCCAGGGGCTCTCTGCAGGCCTGGGATGGGACCACGAGCCTGGCGCCCAGAACAGGGCCCCGCGGCCCCTCAGGGTCCAGGGGATCAGAAGGGGGCGGGACTGGGGGCCCGGGGGCGGGGCCTCACGGGGCGGGGCCTCGGTCCGGCCCGGCTCTTTCGGCACAGGCAGCTTGGCTTTCTCGCAGGGGCGGTGCAGCGACGAGAGGAGTGAGAGTCATGTCGCCCAACGGCTGCAGAGGCCTGTTCACGGGGGTCGGCGCGGCCATCTTACTGCATGGATGGGCGTGCACGCTCATGGACTTCTCTCGTCTGGGTCAGGGAGGCCGTGCATGAGCGGCGGGAGTTCAAAGCAGGCGGACCCGGAGTGCAGTCGCCGTCTCAGAAGCGCGCAGCAGTGGAGGGCTGAGGAGAAGACGGGCAGGCTGGCCCGCCCACGCGCATGCCTTTGTGTCTGCGCTAAGCCCGCGCCCCATGCCCAATGGCCCCAGTTCCCACTGGCGGCGATGAAGCCCGCAGAAGGCTGCGGCGTGGGCGGAGGAAGATGGCAGCCAAAGGAGCGGAGGCTGCTCCAGGGAGGCGACGCTGCTGGAAGGTCGGTCTGCCGCGGTTCCCGGAGGGTGGTGTGTGCTGGCCGGGAGCCTTGCACTTGGCAGGCACGTCCTGTGCTGCTGAGCTATATCCCCAGCACAGAAAGAGTATTCTTTAAGCAATGGAATTAATGATTGGATCTTAGGGCATGTGTGGCTTCACTTCCACTGTAGGTATTGACATGAATCTCCAAAATCGTTCCCATAGCAGTTGTTAAGTTTTGCTGTTTCTGCAAGTGATCACCCTCTTAATACCGATATTTTAATTTTTGCCATTCTGATTTGATTATCATATGGTGATTTAACCTTAGATATTCATCTTTGCTGTTGTATTTACAAAGCTTCAACATTCAAAAAATATTGAGGGCAGCTTAAACTTTATTCTATGCGGTTATGGTGGATTATATAGATTTGAGTGAGTAATCTTACGGTAAGGCTATGTGGTTGTACGATTTAAGAAATAGTTTTAGTGGTCCTCCATATCATAATTTTTGCTCAACTATTTTTCTTATTTCTTTAGTTATTGTGGCAGCAGGGGTATAGCAATCAGCGTAGGCTAGAGGAACAGAATTTGAAAATCTGATTGTAGTTTGTATGTTCCTTATTTTAAAAAACAATTTTTTTTAACCTTTGGAATAATTTTTCTTGTATAAGAAAGTTGTAAGACTACTACAAGGACTTCTGATTTATCCTTGGTTTGTTTCTTCCACTGACGGTATTTAGAACTGCTTTAACATCTTCTCTTTCAGATACTCATTTACATATACCTAAGCACTTTTCTGAGCTGTCTGAAAGTAAGTTTCGGACGTGGTGCCCATGTGACCATCATTGATGCATTGTCCCACCTCCAGAGTTTGTCAAGGAGCTGTACATTCTCTTAAATGGTTTGAGCGCCAGAGATACCGTGGTGCATGCCTTAATCCCAGCACTTTGGGAGGCTGAAGCAGAAAAATTGTCAATTTACATAAGCCTGACATAAGTAAGTTTTCCTCTTGCTGGGCTTTTCCTCAACCTTTTTAGACATTTTACACCTTTGTCTGACTACATCAACTAGGACCTTTGCAACATAGTTGAATATTGAATATACTTGATATGGCTTACTTCAGGAGGATAATGGATAGTTCATATGTTTGCTGAAGAGTTTTGTAGTTACTGTTTTAGATTAAGAATGTTCTACACCGAGTTTAAGAGTTTTGGATCTGTTATGAATGAGTATTGTTAATTACTCATGTCAAGTGTTAACTTTTGTTGTTTAGAATAAGTCCTACTTAATTGTAATGTATTCTTGATTTATCACCGGGTTTAATTGGCTGATATTTTTTTACTTAAGGTGTTATATGTCTTCATGTGCATGCTCGCTCAGTACAGTAATTTTCTTGAGTGCCATTCTCAGGTTTGGGATTAAGTATTCTGACTTCAAAAAGGAGCTGCAAAATGCTTTTTAAAATTACTGGAAAATTTAAGGTAAGGGTGATGCTATCTTTTTTTTTTAGAAGTTTGGAGGAAAAATGTTGGCAAAGTTTTCTGAGCCTGAGCTTTCCTTTTGGGGAAACCCAGTTTTCTTTAGTGATATACTGATGTTAGAGGTTTTTGCTTATTGTATGTGCAATTTGTGTTCTCACAGATCTTGGGATTTTCTTGTTTTGTTTTAATTTATTTTACTTTATCTACTTATTTATTTTTTTGCTTTTGATGAACTGAATCAGTTCCTTACTATCAGAGTTTTATCCTATGTCTGTTACAGCTCTTCTGTACTAGTACTTCTTAGGGACCTCTCTGTTATTGTTGGGTTTCTACTTTCCCCTCCTTTTATTATTGTCATTTTAGTAGAGAGTATGGAGAAGTGTGTACACTGGGTGAGGGCTTGGTGGTGGATTGCTTGCCTCGTTTGCTTGAGATTCCACCCCCAGCCCTGCAGGGAAATAAATACAATGTGTGTTTGTTTCTTAAGTGGAATCTTTAGCATTTTTCTTTCTTTTCCTTCCTTAATTTTAATTTTATTAATGGAATATAGTAGAAACAATTTGCCACTCATAATTAGGATTGTGAACTAGAATAAATAGGGTGTTATACTCAGGGACTTTTTGTTTTGTGTTTGTATTTATTTTACTATGAGACGAGGTCTCACTAAGTTGCCCAGGCAATCCTTCTGCCTCAACCTGTGGAGTAGCTAGGCTTAGAGCTGTGTACCACCACACACCTTCAATAACTTTTGAGGATTTTGTTTTTTCTTTACTCAGTTGCCCTAAACTTACGTTTTAAAATTGTGTTGTTTTGTTTTGTGATTTATTCTTCCTTCATTAGAAATTGTCATTTTTGCCGAGCATTGTGGCCCACATCTATAAACCCCAACATTTTGGAGGCTGAGGCAGGAGGAGGATTACTGAAAGTTTGAGGCTAGCCTGGACTACGCAGAGAGTTGGAGACCAGGCTGTACTACATGATAAGACCCTGTTTGGGGCAGTGAAAAATTGATTGCTTCCATGAAAATACTATTTTTCTACTTACATGTAGGTTTTAATGTGTTGTTGATTAGGAAATGGTGTAATCGTGTTTGTTGGAATTGTGTGTATGAACCCCAGTTACTTTAGTGTATAAGTGTATGGTCACCTCATTTTGACTTTTGAAATAGGTTCAGTTTACACTCAGTGTTTTACAACTTGTTATTTTGGAATGCTTTGAAATCTGTAGAGAAGTTCCAAAGATGATATAGAGAACTAGTTTCTCTGCATCTTTCTCCCTTCTGCTAAGGTTATCTCTCTGTGTGTTGTGGAGAAAGTAGTAGAGAGTGAATCCAGGGCCTTCACACTGAGCTACTTTGCCAGCTCTCCCACATGTACTTGCTTGTTTTGTTTTGTCTTTTTGAGACAGGATCTCACTAAGCAGTTCAGGCTGGCCTTGAACTCATTTTGTAGCCTTAGCTGGCCTTGAAATCACAGTGCTTCTCCTGTGTCAGCCTCCTGTGTGCTGGGATTCATGTGCCACCACACCTGCCATTCATTGTTGAGACAGAATTTCAGTGAGGTGCCCAGATGGGCTCATACATGAGTTGCTCCTGCCTCAGCCTCTGAATATGCTAAATTACAGGTATGGGCCAGCTGCCATTTGTGTCTTTGTTGAAACTCAGAAATTTAACATCATTATAGCACTATTAACTTACAACTCAGATTTGACCAGTTACTCCATTTATGATCTCTAAGTGTCCGTCCCAAAGTTAAATCCAGGACTTTGGATTTGGCTTCTGTTTCTGCTTTTGTCTGGTCTGTTCTGGTCTTTTGAGAGTTTCTAAACCTTTCCTTTTTTTTATAGCCTTGCTAGTTTAGTATTGGTCAGGTATTTGATAGCCCAAAGGTTGAATTGGTCTGATTTGTTTTGTTGTTGTTGTTGTTGTTGACTAAACTGATAGTATGAATTCTGGAGAAGAAACCCAGAGAAATATTACTTTCATTATATCATATTAAAGGCTGTACCCTATAAAGAAGACATGTCTTCACCGATGGTAATCTTGATTACTTGGCTGAGACAGTGTTTGCGGGATTTTTTTCTCCTTTTTCTGTAATCTCTTTTTAAGTGAGTTTTCAAGGCCAGACCATACTCAAGAGGGAGCTTTACTAAGTCCTCTCTCTTACGGGAACAGTAGTGTGCATATATTATTTCAGAATTTTCTGTAAGGGAGATATATCCCTTGTCTCTGTTTGTTCTATTTGGTGGTTATAATCCTGTGCTGGTACTATTGTTTTATATTTTGCTAGAGTTGTTTCAGCTTTGCTTAACTGTCGGGTGTTCCTTCACGGCGGCTCCTGTAACCTTTTGACATGCCCCACCCTCACTTCTTTTTGGATCTATAATGTGGCGCTGTCGGGTACTCTAGATGCTGTTTTTCCTGTCTCTGCCTTCAGAGTCACATTGCCCCGCATCCCCCAGGAGCACCTAGTCCTCATAGAAGAAAATGGTATTTAGACTCTAAGACTATTGCTGTTGGGGGAATCACTGTTTCTAGACCCTCTTAGAAAACAATGCTAGCTGTGTATGCTAACCCATGCTGTACATACATATGTGTATGTATTAAGTAAATATGGGTCCTACGGACGTCTCTGACTCAAGTCACCACAACACTCATTCTAACTTCCCTTTTTGATTATTTGTAACTTCTTTCTGACAAGCAAAATCTTATTCCCGTTATGTGCTATTTATTATGTTTTCACCCCCAGCATATATGTAAGAAGGTTTAAATTTGCCCATCAGTTGTTTCCTCCTAGTTCATATTTCTGGTTTTTAGACTCATTGTTCTGTCTGGTTTGCATTAATGTGTTACATTTAGAAAGGATTTATGTTTGTTTATCTTACTCACGCTGAGGCTTCACCTCTGTTAAAAACTTTTTGAAAACTGTAACAAAATGCACATAATAAAATTTGCCACTTTAACAATTTTTAAAGACATTGGAATTCGGTATATCACAGTATTGTATAACCATCCGTCATCCATTTTCAGGACTTTTTCATCATTTCAAACAAAAACTCTACATTAAAAAATAGCTCTCCATTCCAGTCCTCCCTCTTTCCCCCAGTAACCTGTGTTTTATTTTCTGTCTCTCTGAACTTGCCTACTCTTAGAACCTCATATGAGTTGAGTTGTTCAATATTTGCCCTTTACTCACTTCACATGTATAGCATTGTTAGGGTTCCTGTGTTGCATAGCGTGTATCAGAATTTAATTCCTGTAAGAGCTGAGTAATGTTGCTCTGTGTGTGTGTTTTATTTACACACTCACCTGGATTGTTTTTGTAATTCTGGTTTAACTTTTTGAGAGACTGCTAGACTTTTCCAGCGTGGTTGCACTGTTTTACATTACTACCAGAAATGCACACGAGTTCTTGTTTCTCCTCATCCCAGCTGAAACTATTCCTATTAAAAGAAACAAGAGGCTATCTTATGGGTGAGATGTAGTATTCCATTATGGTTTTGATTCAAACAATCCTGTTATCTAATAATGTTGAGCATCTTTTCATCAGAGGGTTTTGGTATTTTTATTCTTTAGTTATTTTTGAATGCTTGAATGGCAGGCGTATTGTTGGCACACGTATAATTGCAGCGCTTTGAGGCTGAGGCAGGAGGATCTCTCTATGAGTTTGAGGAGATCCTGAACCACTTAGTGAGATCTTGTCTCAGAAGGAAAAAGAGCTAAACCGTTTGCTTGGCCAGTCGTTGAAATTGTCAGCATGCACTAGATGCTGCTGTAGTTGCCCTCATAGGTTTCGGTGATGTTCTTCGATGAAATATCTGCGTGAATCTGTGGCATACAATTTTTAGGTGCCTCATTTGAATAGCCCTGCGGATGATTTCATCTTCTAGCCTCGGTTTTCCCACTATGCTTTCCCGTATGCTTTATACGGTAACCATATTTGCCACAGGGCAACTTCTGAAATTGGTGTCCCTACAGCCACAGCGGTAGCATATTGCGGGTATTTTGTTACAGTGCTTTACAAATAATAACATTCCCTTCATCGTCTTGCTTCAGCATCTGAGACCAAAGATAAAGCTATTTTAATTATGGGTTTTTTTGTGCTATGTAAGTAGTGAACATTCAGTTCTTAGTCCTTACTATATTGTGCTCTTATGATCAGGAATTCTTGTCCGGTTGGGCTGCTGTGATAAAGTGTGACGTACTGGACACATTGTAAACTATGTATTTCTGATGGTTCTGGAGGCTGAGAAGTCTTAAGTTTCCAGATTCGGGATCGGATAAGGGTCCACTTTCTCAGAAATGGCACCTTCTGAAAGTATCTCGCAGTGGTGGAAGGGCAAGAAAACTCACTAAGTTCTCTTTTATAGGGGCACTGATTTCATCCACAGGACTCTGTTGGGTGTGTCCCAAAGGCTGTACTTCTTAATACCAGTGCTTTGGCGGTGGGGATTTTAACATCTGAATTTTGAGGGGGCACAGACATTTAGGTTGTAGCACTAACCATGAGGTAGATGTATTTTGTCATCCATTAAACTCAGAAACCCAGAACCAAGGGTAAAACATGCAATTTCCCTATTGTCTTTTTTTTAAGCAGGCTTCCTTTTTAAAGAAACCCAACCGCCCCCTCCCCACCCGTTCACCCTACCAGGACCCTTCCCTTTTGGATTCTCTGATTTTTCAGTCCTGCTTCTCTCATGACTCTAAGCTTCAAGTCCTGGAAGTAGCATAGCAAGGCTTTTGTCAGGTAGCTGTAAAGCACATGCCAGCTTTGGAACATCACTTTTCTCATTTTTGAGTTTCCCACTTTGTGGCTTCAGGGCATCTGGTGGGGAGTGGTTAAGCCATGTACTTAGGAAACTATTTCTTTGACATTGGTCTCAGTATCTTTGATGTTCTGATCTAAAGAGTTTTTCTGGTTGTAATTACCCACAGTGTGATACAGAGAACATTTTCTCTATCTTTGGTTCAAAGCAGAGTTTATTGAATTTAAGGGGAAGATTAACTGCCTGGCTCTGTTTCTCATATGGATGACTCTAAATTTCTTTTTTTGAACAGATTTTTTAAAACAGATTTTGTGTTCTTTTTCTCTGTGGATGTAAGGTTTACAAGTCAATAGTAACCAAATTAAGGAAAATCTAGACGAATCAAAGAGCTAGACAAATGCTCAGATTTATTCCATTCTGAATAATTCCAATGGATACTTATCTCAGTTTGTTTTTATTTCAGCTTTGACTAGATCAGAGTGTAAGAGAGATGGAGGTTTTAAAAATAATTGGAGCTTTCATCATGAAGAAGTAAATGAAAGAGATACAGATAAATAGTAAGGATTTTTTCCCTCAATTGTTTTATAAGAATGGAACTTTTTATTACAAAAACAATTTGCACTCTGTAGAAAGATTTTTTTTGTTGATGTTATTGTTTTGGTTTTTTGAGATAAGGTCTCACTATGCAGTTCAGGCTGGCCTTGAACTCAAGGAAATTCTCATGGCTGATGTGCCTCCCAAGCACGGGGATTACAGGTGTGTGCCACCACGCTCGGTGTAAAGATGTTTCAAAGTATAATATTCTTATGAAAACGTTTGAGCTTACACCCACATGTAATTCCAGAATTCTGGGAGGCTTGCAAATTCAAGCTCAGGCTGAGTAAATTTAGAGACTTAACAAGACCGTGTCTCAAAATTTAAAATATAATATTTTTTTCTATGGAACTCCGGAAATGGCTTGGTGTAGAGGCACTGGGTTTAATTCCCAGTACCAGGAGAAAAGTGAACATTGAACTCATGGTGGCATTAAGACCATTGACACAGCAGTTCTTTATTGGTAAATAATTTTTCTGTTACATTTCCTAGTGTTTTGAAATGTACAAATATGTACATGTAATACATGTAAACTTGTGGTTGAAAATTGATCATACAACAACAGAGTTCAACTTAAGGACTCTTTTCCTTTAAGAAAAGGCATTCTGTTCAGACGGTAGTTTGAAACATCATCATTTATTATATGTAAGTGAACCCCAGATTAGGACTCTTCAGTTTTGTATCAAACTTTTAATCTTATGTCTTCCCTAGTTGTGACCATACTAAACACTTTGAACTTAGATCAGAGTTCACATCATAGAAAGCACCACTATAAGGGATAAATTCAGATATTTGCCCAGACAGTAGTTAAGTCAAATTTTCATCACACTTTGTTAATGTAACTGGAATGAACACTGTGTAAAAACTTTAACTAGTTTTTCAGTAGTATTTAGTGCATGTCCTGAGGTATGCTACAAATTCAGCATCTCTCAGTTTCTTACTGATCTGGTTACTTGCTGATTAGTAAATTTAGAGAATCAGTAATATACACACGAAGTTCTACAAAATTAGAAGTATTTTGTAGAAACTTTACACAAGTCATTCAAAGCACGTTGACTGACTATTTGTTGCAGTTGCCTCACATCGATCTGGGCAACAGCTCCATTATCATTACCCCTTTATATACGTTGAAATTTATTTGCAGGAGAGCTTTGAATTAGAAAGTCTCATTTAAAGTCACTATTTTATGATCTTTTTCTCTTTTGTTTTGATTTCTGATGTTTTTTAACTTTCTCTTCTATACATTTAGTATTTTTATGGTTGTGAAAAAATAGAATTAAATATGAAGTTCAGCTGAAGAGGAAGTACACTCGTTTCAAACATTTTTACAAAATGTAAGAGAATATTTAACATTAAGCAGTTTTGGGGTATGTATGGAAGTAGTGAAACAAACATTTTGCATTTGTAAAAATAAATAGCTAAAATTTTACTATAAAAAGCCTAGCAGAATTTTCTTCAGAAAGGTGGGTTTGATTTTGATTATCATGGTTGTATTTAAAGAATTGTTTTTCTGAGGTCTTTTTTATTGGTTGTTTCTTTTTTTTCTTAACAGTGTATTTTCTTTTCCTATCTTGTACTTTGTTTCTCTGTTCTGCTTCTTTAAATGTCAAAGACAGAGAGGAAAAACGAGTCCTAATATACAAAATCCATAGTTAAAAGCAAGGTTTATTTGTGGCCTGTTTTCTCATTCTCGCCTGTCACCTACCGGATTGTTGAAAATTTTATTGGCACACAGCTGCTTGCATAATTTGTGGCTATTTTCATACTCCACTGGGAAAGGTGAGACTATATAGAGACCATGTATTACCCTGCAGAGCCTAAAATACTTTACTATCTGGTCCTTTGCTGAAAAAATTTACTGATTGCTTGAATTAGTTGAGCATAGAAGATAAAATTTCTGAATTCAATGTATAGGTTGTAATTGTTACTTAAAATTCTTTCCCCTTATTTTCTATGTAGTGGGGCAAATC
>PVLD010029121.1:0-18485 GCA_004027595.1 Dinomys branickii | reverse complement strand
GTCTGCTTGGCTGCATACTCAGCATCTTTGTTTTGTTTTGAGTCTGAGTAGCCCTAGGTTGAAGAGTTGCCCAGGCAGTTCTTGAACTTGCAAGTCTCCTGCTTCAGCCTCCAGAACTGGGATTAAAGGAAAGAGCTCCATACAGAAATAGGATAAAATTTTGAGAATAATAAAAATAATTTCTGACAATGTTAAGACCCTCCTGGGAATTGTCAGTGAAAAGCTCCATTCTAAAATGCAATGAGTAACTTAAAATAAAATGTAAATGTATTCTGTTCTTTAAGTGTCTACTTAGAACTTCGTCTTTATGTATTGAAAGAATGGCAGACATGCAAAAGATTATCACTGTGTAATACAAAGTTTTATGATTTTACATGATTCCTTTTTATTCTTTTGTACTAGAAATCAAAATCAGGAACTTGTGCCAGGCTGTTGTGCTACTGAGCTATATCACCTGCCCTGGTGTGTGATTCTTCATGAGCACATGTGTATTTCCTGAATCCTTTTGAAGTTCCATATCTGCAATAACAAGGAGAAAATGTAAGAGCTGACCCTAAATGAGAAAAATAACCCACATACACAATACAGCCCTGGGAACCAGAGGTAGGCCACTTACTGAGCTTGCACTCCGCTGTTAGAGAATAAATACAGGGAACCAAAATAATCTCAGACTGGAGCAGATACACCCTCAATTATCAGTCGCTCCAGGTAAGACACTGGTCAGACTTCAATCTGTTAGGTCCACCTAACGTCAGTCTCTGATGAACACACAAGGACTGGGGCTTAGCTGAGAATATGCAGTAGGACTTCCAGGGAACCTGGGACTTGAGTCAGGATGAGAAGCAGGCGCCAGGAGCCTAGATTTGTTCTTCGCCAAGCCCACAGTAGTAAATATTTTGTTTTCCTTCCTAGCCAGGGATCCCTGAAGTTTGGTATCAATACCAGGAGGACAATTTGATGATCAATAGGAAGCACTGGAGATGACTGTGAGTAGCCTAGATCACACATTTAAAAAACTCTCGAAATGTTCTTTGCTTTCATATTTTAGACTTTGCATTAGAGAAAGGGTAAAGCAACTTAAGTTTCTAGGGTCTTTGGCTCTTTGGAAATTTTTTTCAAAGACGAAGGGCGGAGGCAGAACACCCGGAGGTGAGCTCTCTTGGGTCTTTTGGGGCAATACTGCCATCGTGCGGAAGAGATTTCATAAAGCCCTATGTCAAGAGCTGCTCCTGCATGAAAACCCTAGGCAATGCGGAAAGTGGGGCTTGCAGAGGTCAGAGAGACCCACACCCAAGCTGGCTTCCCATCCTCTTCTCTCAGACCACCGCAAGAAAGACACAAATGCGGAGTGTTGGAGCAAAACAAAGACAGTGAGGGTCCAGGACTCTAAGTGCAGCGGGCAATCGGACCGGTCCTGTCTTCGTGTTCTAACAATGCTTGAAGGAGGGACCCAAAGCCCACACCACAGGACATCGCCTAAAGGCTAACAACCGCTCTAAGTGGCAGGCAAAGGAGTAAGTGCTGCCAAGAGCACACAGCTGTCTGAGTGGGACTCTGTTCCACTAGTCCCCAGAGGAGCCAAAGGCCGCCCCACGACTTCCTGTAATGGCGGTTCCTAGGGGCTGCAGGTCTCCTCCAGGTCCCTTAATCCCCACAGCAAGGTAGCTCCAGTGTGTACAGCTCTTGTGGGGCCTTAGAAGGCAAGGACGCCCACTTTGGAGTCAAAGCCTATACTAATGCACTAAATGAAACCATAAGATTCGGTCTGACGGGTAGGAAGCCATAATGGCGTTGGGTACGATGAAACTTATTCCGCACGATGGCAGTAGTGCGCAGAGAATGAGTCCGAGAGAACTCCCCCGCCCTTCCTATCTGAAAAAAAACCCTGCAAACAGAAAAAAGTAAGGAACCCTATTGCATTTTATTATAGAAAGTCTGGTGCCACCAGCTCGCTTTGAGTATTAAATCTATTATGACATCTAATTGAAAGCAGAATCAGCATTCTAATAGTGGAAAATATTTTGTAATTAAAGAAAGGGTAAAGCAGCTACAGGTTCTAGTGTCTTTGGCTCTCTGGATATTTTTTTCAAAGGGGAAGGGTGGAGGAAGAGCACATGGACGTGGGCTGTTTGGGTCTTTTGGGGCAATACTGCCATCGTAGGAGAGACATTTCATAAAGCTTATATCTAGAGCTGTTCCTCCAAGAAAACCCTAGCCAATGAGGAAAGCAGGGCTTACTGAGCTCAATCAGACCCACACCCAAATTGGCTTCCAATCCTTTTCTCTGAGACCACCGGCAGAAAGACACAAATACGCTGTGTTGGGACTTGAATCTGGAGTGAGGGACCAGTTCTGAGAGCGCTGTTCCCACCAGGAGTGCAGTGTCTGTTCTTACACTGCTGCAAGAAAGGACCCACAGCCGCATACCAACAAGTCCGGTGGTAGACATTTTAGTGGTAACATCACTCATCAGTGCTTGGGCCAATGGTTCACCACCAATGCACCACGCCATGACATAAAAACAGGCTAACAATCCTTTAAAGGCGCAGATTCATGATTCCAATAGTCTATGGGTGTCTGAGTAGGTCTCTGGTTCAGTCCTCCCCTTGAGGGACTGAAACCGGCCCAACGCCTTCCTGTAATGGTGGTGCCTGGCAGCTTCAGGTCCACTCCAGGTCCCTCAATCCCCACAGCAAGGCAGCTCCAATGTTATGGCTGTTGTAGGGCCTTAGAAGGCAAAGAGACCCACTTTGGAACCAAATCCCTACGAACTCACTAAACAGAAACTTCCATAACACTTGGTCTAATGCGAAGGGAACCATAATGGCAGTGGACATGATGAAAGTTTTCCCGCACGATGGCAGCATTGTGCCGGCAAAGACTCCTCACGACATTCACTCCCGCCCTTTCTATCAGAAAAAAACTGATGCCCGAGACAGAAAAAAATAAGAACCTTAAAATGCTTCCAAGCATTAAGAGATAATGGTTTCATATTAAAGATTCCCAATAAAATTATCCATTAATTCTCTTTTGGAAATATGGAAGGCAGAAGGTATGGAAATAACATATAGAGTTGGCAAAAAGCCTGGCTTGGTGGCCCAGGCGGGTAATCCCAGCGCTCTGAGGGAATGAGGCAGGAGAATTGCACTTGGGAGCCCAGAGTGGGCAACTTGCAGACTCAGGGAGACACTGGCACAGAACAAAGATACAAAAAGAGCTGCACATGACCCTGTTTCAATCCACAGTACTGCCAGGAAACAAATCATTAAAATTCTAAAAGAAAATAAAATCCACCTGCAGGGTCTTGACTCATGTATCCCACACTTATGCAGTTTAGAGCAAAACTTGGGGTGCAGAAGTCCTACTAGTAATGAGGTTTTGTAATCCCATCACTGAGCTTGGAGTATCATGAATTCAACATTTGAATAGTGCACATGGCAGGACTTTGTCTGAAAAAACAAACAAACACAACAGAGAAAAAAGGAAAAGTTTTCAAGCTGGGCTGAGGATATAGCTCTGCTCTAGCCCTGGCCTTTTGGAGGTCCTTGTTTCACTTCCTAGCACCATAAGATACACACACAGAAAGAAAGAAAAAGGAAAGCTTTAAGTGATATCACTGTACACCGGTGCATGGAGCGCTACTTGTTGCAGTGTGACAACAGCAAGGACAGGACACTCCAGGTGGCTTTGAATAGCAGCAGGTGGATTTGCTGAAGGTCTCAGGTGCCACCAATTTTTAAAGGGCTATAGGAGCTGAAGAAAGAGCCAAAGAAGAGTTGCGTATTCTAGTGCAGCAGTTCTGCATGAAACGTGGAGGACCAAGATCAGTTAAAGGATAGGAGATCCACCTACAGTTGAAGAGTCTTGGTCTCTTGGACGTGGCCACCCGTGGCCCCGCATCTCGTCTTCACCCACACGTGGCTATTCTAGCAGGTGCATTGTCAAGAAACATAATTGCTTCTGGAAAAGAGAAGCAGGTGGCAAAATAATGTCAATGAAAGGGGCAAAATAAAGGATTGCACCACTTCACGCCTCCAGAAATGCAACAAACCTCAATTGCCTGTTGTTTCAAGAGAATTTTCTCAGTAAAGCAAAGGGAGTTTATGAACGGTGTTCAGCTGGTAGTTTACTTCATGTTGAAAGACTGAAAACTTTGCCCAAAGACCACGAAGAAGGCAAAAGTGCCCACTGTATTCTGTTGTATTGAAGTTTGTGTTGCAAATTCTAACCAAGGTAATCAAGCAAGGAACATGGAGAAACCATCCAAACTGGAAAGAAGGAGGAAAACGGTCACTGTCAACTGCATGGTCTCAGAGAAACAAAATCCTTGAAATTCCAAGGAGACACTGTTGGGGCTAATGAATCAACGTAGTGCTGAAAAGAAAGGCCCTGCAAGAGTATCGGGTTTGCTGCTGGGCACTATTCAGGAGTATCATGAATTGAAAGCCATTCTGGGCTACACAGGAAAACTGTCTCAAAAAAACAAATGGAAACCAAATCAGTCATCTTTCTATATGTGTATGCTATCAAAGAGCATTCTGAAATTTTAATTAGGGACTCAACTCCATTTGCAAAAGCATCAAAATAAGCAATGTACCTTGCACAGCATTCCATGTAAAGAAATTACAGCCTGTTATACTGAAAAATGACAAAAAGTAGAAATTCCATCTGACCCAGCTATTTTCGTTTCTAGGTGTCTTTCCTTGAGAGGTAAAGGCATCATATTACAGTAGTACAGACACCCATGTTTATAGCTGCACTGTGCGCAGTAGCTACAATTTAGACATAGCCTGTACAGCCATCCATAGATGAATGTCTTCAGGAAATGTACTTACACACCATGGAGTACGCCTCTGCCATAAAGAAGGATAAATTTGAGTCATCTGTAGGAAACCGGATGCACCCTGAGACCAGAATGTTAAGTACAATAAATCAGACACATAGCTTAATGATTGCATAGTTTCTCTGCTCTGATAACTAAGATATAAATAAAAAGGAAAATAAAGATAGCCAATAGGAAATAGAGAAATAATATTTTTGCAAAAAGGAAAGCAACCAAGAGATCAGGGAGGGAGAGGTCAAGAAAGGTGGAGGGGATTGTTAAAAAAGAACGAAGATGTGTTATGTGCATGTACTAACTCCCCATGAGGAAAGTGGTCATTGTATACTACAAACATGTACTACTAATAAAAGTAAAACTGGAAGAAACAAAGAGAAAATGCAAAATGCGTTTTATGGAACTGAAGATGACTCCATTAAATACAAAGACATCCTGCTCATGAGTTAGAAGACCGAGAATGGTTAACACGGCACTACTTCGTCAAAAGGGCCTCAACCTCAACGCAATCACCATCACTGTGCCGGTGAGCATTTTTACAGAAATGCGACAGAGGTCTGAAAATGCTTGTGGAATTGTAAGAAAGCTGAGTAGCCAAATCAACTGATTTGCCCTGTTAGGATTTTCAGATGCAGTCGCCCTCTGTAGTCCAGGGAACTTTAATCTGGAGATTCTCAGGCTTTAGCTTCCGCAGTGATGGCATTCTAGGTGTGCCACCAAATCAGGCAGACAACAATTCTTTATTTCCATTTTTCTTTGTTTGCTTGTTTGTTGAAACAGAGTCTCAGGGCTTCCAGAACTTCTTCAGAGAGAGACAAGAAGGATGGCATAAGCGTGTTTGAATCACAAAGGAGTATTTTGAGAAAGCTGAATGGAAGAGTGTCTTTTATAATAAAAAATTTTTAGAAATTTAAACA
The DNA here is from genome assembly GCA_004027595.1 of Dinomys branickii. Classification (NCBI taxonomy): domain Eukaryota; kingdom Metazoa; phylum Chordata; class Mammalia; order Rodentia; family Dinomyidae; genus Dinomys; species Dinomys branickii. The sequence goes on along the minus strand of PVLD010029121.1, from coordinate 12,731 downwards.
TTCACCAGAATTTGTGATTACTCCTTGTATAGCCAAAAGAAAATGTACTGAAAAAACTACTTATATATATGTTCATAGTGGCACTTCTAGGAATAGCATAAGGCGGACAGGAGCCAAATTTCCATCCCTTGCTGAGTAGGGAAACCAAATGTGGTGTGGACATGCACGCAGGGATATTCAGCCATGAGAAGAAATGCAGAATTGATGTATCCTACATTCCTTTGAAGATGATATGCAAGCCACAAAAAGCCAAGTTGGGCAATGGCTCCATTTGTACGAACTCGCCAGTATTAGGTGACCCCGTAGAGGTACAAAACAAAATAGAGTGTGCAGACAGCTGGGCAGTGTGGGGGTAGGGGCCTGGCTACATAGTGAGGCTAGGGCTTCCTTTGGGGGACTTAAAACTATGTAGACCTAGACAGAAGTAAAGCTGGCACAGTGAATGTAGTGAATGCCACCGAATTACACAGAGCAAAATGCTTAATGTTATCTTACATGAATTTTACCTCGATTTTAAAAAGCAGCAACATCGTTAAACATGTGAGTGTTCTCAAAAAAATTATATTTGAAAAATGCTCTGCTCAAGTTGCAAGTGAAGAAAACTTGCATTAACATTTCTGGTATGAAGATCCAGGCCTGGTGGCACATGCCTGTAATCCCAGCACTGTGGGTTCCTGAGGCAGCACCATCCCAGGTTCAAGCCCAGCCTCGGAAATTTAGTGAATTAACTAGACTTTGTCTGAAAAATGAAAATTGGAAAACAAGATGTGTCTGAACATGAAGGCCCTGGGTTCAATCCCCAGTACTGCAATGACAACAACAAAGGAAAACTGAGCAAATGAACATGGCTTTATAAAGCCGCAGGTGATATAAGCAGAGGAAAAGTTGCTCATAAGTAGCACAGGTGTATTGTTCCTTTTCCGTGGATTGAGCACCAAGCCTTTCACACTGAGCTACATCATAAGCCTTTTTGGTTGGTGGTGCTGCTGCAGTTATTTTCGTGGTTTAGATTCTCTTTTTGCTAAGTGGCTAAATTGCCCAGGAAGGCCTCAAATTTTCCATCTCCTGCCTCCGCCTTCCAGAGAGCTGTGATGGCAGAGTCTCCTACTCCCCCGCCACTTGCCCCTTCTCACAGGTGTTTAAGTGCTTATCTTCTTCCTCTGGAATTGGCCTGATACATGGGCTCTGCTTTATACATTTTGACATGCCTAGAGTGAAATATAAAAGAACAAGCACTCCAAACTTTGCCAGTGGTGGTGTATGGCACTGCTGAGGATTGTATGGTGTTAAATGCATACAGTGATAGCGGAACAGAAATGAGCATGTTGGTGGCTGTAAGTGCATACAGTTATGTGGATGCGCAGAATTCCAAAAGCTGGTATTTGGGATTGTGGTCAGTGTTAGAGTAAGCGCCTGTTTGGGTATCACATTTTAGGACAGCGTATTTATATGTATATAAACAGAAACTAATGAATAACTGTAGCTGTATGCAAATGGCGTGACTGTGTGTCCATCTTTAAGTTTGCTGAGGGTTCAGCCAGGAAGCATGAATTTGAGAGATGGAAAAGTGCTACAGTTCTTGCTCTACATATGTATAGAGAGAGCTTAATGAACAATTTTAGCTGCGTGTGAATGGTGGAAGTACATCCATTTTTAAGCTTCCTGAGGGCACAATTCAGATGCCTGAATTTGACAAATTCCAAGTTCAAGGGTTCTGTCTAACTTTTACTTTCTTTCTTTGGGGCTTTTAAAGGTAGACTTAAAGATTATTCCTGATGCTCAGGCAGGATCGCCATGAGTTGGTACCGAGTGAGTCAATGTCTCTAAATCCAACTTTAAGATAAAATCTTTTTCCCCCCTAGAATGAGGGTTTGAAACAAGGTCTTCGCACTGGTGTACAGTACATCCCATTTATTTTGAGGCTCAGTCTACTCGGTTGCACAATTTGGAATAATGTTGCCTCAGCCTTCCAGAAGCTGAGGTACAGACATGTGGTAAACCTTGTGGTAAGCACTAGTATAAAAATATAAAATGAAAATACCACTTTTTAAAGGATATATATGTATATATATAATATATACGAACCATATTTATGTAAGTACATATAGAAAGGAATAGATTTTTGTGGATAAAAATATTAAAGAACTTAACGTTTAGAACACAAAACACTACTGAAGATCACTGCAAATATTAATTTTATACTCCAGGCTTTGCAAATACTTTATCATACTATGAAAAACAGCCTGAGAATGAGAAGCAAAAATGTGGATTCTAAAACCCAATAAGTAACTAAATACAACTTAAATGCAAATACACTGTGTTGTTTCAGTATCTCCTTAGAACATTGTTTATAGGTATTGGAAAAATGGGTACAGACATGCAAAAAGTTTTCACTGTGAAATTCAAAGTTTTATGACTGTGCCTATCTCTTGAGCACATATGTATTTTCTGAATCCTTTGCAAGCTCATGTTTGACTTCCCAAGGAGTAAATGTAAGAGCTGTCTGTAAATGAAAATAATAACCTGCATACAAAGTACACCCATAAGAACTAGGGATAGGCCTCTTACTGTGCGAAAATGATTGCACTCCATTGTCAAAGAAGAAATATACAAGACCAAAATGATCTCTCCGACTGGAGCAGATACACCTTCAATTATAAGTGTCACTCCGTGTAACACAGTGGTCAGCCTTCAGTCTGTTAGGTCCACCTAAAGTCAGTCTCTGATGAACACAGAGGACTGGGGCTTAGCTGAGAATATGCAGTAGGACTTTCAGGGAACCTGGGACTTGAGCCAGGATGAGAAGCAGGCATCTGGAGCCTAGATTTGTTCTTCGCCAAGCCCACAGTGTTATATATTTTGTTTTCCTTTCTATTCAGGGATCCCTGAGATTTGGTCATCAATACCAGGAAGACAATTTGATGATCAAGAGGAAGCACTGGAGATACAATGTTGGAGGAGGAAGGACAATAACTGAAACGGTTGCACATGTGAAACTGATTTTGGGAAAGACACGCTGAGTGATGACTGTGAGTAGCTTATCTCCCACATTTACAACATTCTTAAAATATTATTTTATTGTTATATTTGTGGAGCTGGGGATAGACTACAGGAAATTGAGTATCAAATCTATTGCAGACAGAAAAATTGAAAGTAAAAGCAGCATTCTAATACTGGGACAGATTTTGCACTTCAAGAAAGACTAAGGCAGCCTTTGGTTCTAGTGTCTTTGCCCTTTGCACATTTTTTTCAAAGGCAAAGGGTGGAGGCAGAGCACAGGGAAATGGTCATTTGTCTCCTCTGGGGCAATACTGCCATCGTGCGGACAGGGTTTCACAAAGCCCTATGCCAAGAGTTGCTCCTCCATGAAAACCCTAGGCAGTGCGGAAAGCGGGGCTTGCAGAGGTCAGAGAGACCCACACCCAAGCTGGCTTCCCATCCTCTTCTCTCAGACAACCGCAAGAAAGACACAAATGCGGAGTGTTGGAGCAAACCTAAGACAGTGAGGGTCCAGGAGTCTGTGCAGCGGGCAATTGGACCGGTCCTGTCTTCGTGTTCTAACAATGCTTGAAGGAGGGGCCCAAAGCCCATACCACAGGACATCACCTAAAGGCTAACAACCGCTCTAAGTGGCAGGCAATGGAGTAAGTGCTGCCAACACCTCAGAGCTGTCTGAGTGCGTCTCTGGTCCACTTGTCCCCCAAGGAACCTAAGCCTTCCTGTCATGGCGGCTCCTGGCAGCTGTAGGTCCCCTCCAGGTCCCTTAATCCCCACAGCAGGGTAGCTCCAGTGTGTATCGCTCTTTGGGGCTACAGAAGGCAAAGACGCCCACTTTGGAACCAAATCCCCGACTAACTCATTAAATTGAATCTTCAAAACCGCTTGGTGTCATGAGAAGGAAGCCATATTGGCGCTGGGTATGATGAAACGTTTCCCGCACGATGGCAGCAGTGCGCTGAGACTGAGTCTGCGAGGAATCCCCTCCCGCCCTTCCTGTCTGAAAAAACTTTGCGAGTAGATTTAAAAGCCAAGGACCCTGCTGCCTTCCTAGTATTTTAGAAAGCCTGGTGCCACCATTTCACTTCCTGTATTAAATCTATTCTTGACATCAAATTCTAAGCAAAATCGGCATTCTAATACTGGAACATATTTTGCAATAAAGAACGGGTAAGGTAGCTGCAGTTTCTATTGTGTTTGTCTCTTTGGACATTTTTTTCAAAGGGGAAAGGTGGAGGTAGAGCACATGGAAGTGGGTTGTTTGGCTCTTTTGGAGTCATGAACTCCACCTCCAAGAAAGTCCTAGCCAATGAGGAAAGCAGGGCTTGCTGAGATCAATTAGACCCACACCCAATCTGGCTTCCCATTCTTTTCTCTGAGGCCACCAGAAAAGACAAAAGTGCAGTGTGTTTGGATACAATTTGGAGTGAGGGACCATTTCTGTGAGTGCATTTACCGCCTGGAATGCACTGTCTTTGTGTTTTCACGCTGCTGCAAGGAGGGACCCACAGCCCCACAGCAACAGGTCCAGTGATAGTGAAGGTCTTAGAGATGTCAATGATAACTTATGTCTTGCTGCAGTGCTTGGGCCAATGGTTCACCACCATAGCACCAAGCCATGACCTAAAGACCAGCTAACAATCCTTTAAAGGCACAGGCAGAGCAGATTCATGATTCCAACAGCTTATGGGTGTCTGAGAGGGTCTCTGTTCCAGTCCTCCCCCAGAGGAACTGAAGCCTGTCCCAGGACTTCCTGTAATCCCAGCTGGTGGAAGCTGCAGGTCCACTCCAGGTCCCTTGATCCCCACAGCAAGATAGCTCCACTGTGTATGGCTTTGTTGGGGCCTTACAAGGTAAGGAGGCCCAGTCTGGAGCCAACACATATACTAACTCTCTAAATAGAATCTTCCAAAGCAACTGGGCCAATGAAAAGGAAGGCATAATGGCGCTGGGTATGGAGGTTCTACCGCAGGATGGCAGTAGTGCTCCGCATTGGACTTCTCCATGCCTTCCCTCCCGCCCTTCCTGTCTGAAAAAACTTTGCAGAGATAGAAAAGCCCAGAATCTTGGCTGCTTTGTATTTTACCCAGCCTGGCGTGGCTAGCTAGCTGACATTAAGTATTAAATCTATTATTGACATCAAATGAAAATCAGAGTCATCCTTCTAATAGTGGAATATATTTTGCAATTAAAGAAAGGGTAAGGTACCTACAGGCTCTAGTGTCCTTGGCTTTCTGGACATCTTTTTCAAAGGGAAGGGTGGAGGAAAAGCACATGGAAGCGGGCTGTTTGGGTCTTTTGGAGGAGTACTGCCACCATTGGCAAGAGATTTCATGGAGCCCTACCTCAGAAGCTGCACCTCCAAGATACCTCAAGCCAATGAGGAAAGCAGGTCTTGCAGAGGTCAGTTAGACCCACACCCAAACTGGCTTTTCTCTGAGGCCACCAGAAGAAAGACACAAGTGCAGAGCGTTGGAGCAGAACTTGGAGAGGGACCTGGACTGAAAGTGCAGCTGCCAGTTCGAATGGTCCTGTTTTCGTGTTCTAACAAGGCTGCAATAGGGACCCAAAGCCCACAGGAGGATGACATCACCTGAAGGCGGTCAGGACAGCTCTAAGTGGCAGGGAAAGGACTATGTGTTGCAGTTACCTCAGAACTGTCTGAGGGGATCTCTGGTCCTGTCTTACCCCAGAGGAACCAACCCCCTCCCCAACTTCCTGTAATGGTGGCTCCTGGCAGCTGCAAGTCCACTCTAGATCCCTTAATCCCCACAGCTATGTGGCTGCACTGTGTATGGCTCTTGTCAGGCTTTAGAAGACAAGGTGGCCTATTTGAAGCCAAAGCCTCTACTAACTCACTAAATATAAACTTCAGTAACACTTGATCTAATGGGAAGGAAGCTTTAATGGTGCTAGCTGTGATGGAAGTTGTGCTGCAGGATGGCAGCAGTGCACTGTGAATGAGTCCTCCCAACCTCCCTTCCTGCCCTTCCTGTCTGAAAAAACTGACCCCAGAGACAGAAAACCAAGGAACTTTGGCTCCCTTGAATTTTATCTAGCCTGGTGCCACCAGCTCACTCCGTTTTGGTTTTACATTTCTTTTTTGAAGGCCCTTACCCACATTTCTTCCTTCATACCCTACTAATGTGCTACTATGTATCTCAACATTGGTAATGTCCTGTTACAGAGCTTGGACAGAGAAAGGCGATTTCTCAGCCAGCAGAATACACAGATTCTGATGCAGGAGGACATGTGTAAGGCTGAAGTTGCTTTCCAATGTGGATGGTGTTAGAAGATTTCACTCCAAGTGAAATGCAGGACTTTTGGGGCCCTTACTTGTTTCTGTGCATTGGCAGCAAAGGGTAGCAGGACTCCACTTGGTGTCACTGTGCTATAGGGCCTGTATCCTTGTATTGGATAAAATACAAGGACAGGAGACATCTTAGTGACATAGGAACTGGGATGCTTGGTGTGGTTTTCAAGTATGCACAAATGTCTGTAGGCTCCTTTCAGGAACTGTGAAGGCCAAAGAAGTGGTCCCTCCTAGTCAAGCCAAGAGTTCTGGAGAGTTCTTCTAAAGTAGCAATTCCAAAAATCCAGAAGTATTGCTCATATTGTAACTAATCCAAATGGAAAACATCACGTAATATGTTCATCCATTTTTGAAGTTTAAAGATGACTAAATAAGTGGTATTGGTCATGAATTTCAACAAATACAATGAAAAATTTTGAAAATGAACAAGTACTTAAAGGCAATGCTGGAGACAAGCAGCATGATCTGTGACAGTATGTCAGTCCTTCATACATAACTACTGGGCTGAATACAGTGTGAAGACACACAGCTGTTTCTTGAAATGCTAAAAGTAAGCAGCAAAGGTAATGTCAGTGAGGACAAGCAATGCCAGGACTCCATGTGTGCAGAGAAGCATCAAAGACACAGGACTGAACTTGCAAAACATGTCCCAAACCATTTTACACAGGTGTGGATCTTGTGGAAAACTGTAGGCTTGGAGAGCTACAAGAAGAAAGCAATAACTTCTATGGTTTCTTGCTTCTGAGATATGAGGCTGTGGCATTTTAAATTGCCTGATGAAATGAATGACATGGAGACTAAAAAGTAGTACAAAAACAAATGAATTGAAGAAATTGTCCTTTGAAAGAATGAACAACATAGAGAACCCCTTAGCCAATCTCACTCTTCTGAAAGGAAACAATATACAACCAAATCATTGCCTGTAGAATTAGAGAAGGAAAAGGGAGAATGACAATAGATACAACAGAATTCTTCAAGAGTGTGAGTAACTACTTTGTGAACCTGTACTCTAATACATTTGAGAATTCAGAAATGGATAGATTCTTACATGCGTGCATGTGTGTGTGTGTGTGTGTGTGTGTGTCCAAACTACCAAGCAGACATAAAATCCTGAACTTTCCAATAACAGGCAACTTAATGGAAGCAATAATGAAAAAAATTACCAATTAAGAAAATCGCAGGTCCTGAGGGATTTACTGCCAAATTTAATACGCACTTTAAGGAAAGTCTATCAACAGTACTCCTCAGACACTTTCATGACATTAAGAGGTAAGGATTGTTCCCAAAGTCATTTCTGGAAGCTAATATTAACATGCTCTCAAACCAAGAAATGATGCAAGCTCATATGAAAACTACATCACAATCTCTTTAATAAACATAGTTGCATAAATCACCTATGCAAACAGAAAACAACAAATGATCAAAAAGAGTATACACCATGTCCAAATAGGATTCATTTCAGAGATACAGAGGTTGTCAATGTATGCAGATCAATAAATGTAATTCCTGATGGAAGCAAGGACAAAGATTTCATAATGTCTTCAATAGATGCAGAAAAATTCTTTGACAACATCTAACATCTATTCATGATTAAAAAATAAAACCCTAAGGACTACAGGTTAAGAAGAACCTTATCTAAATCTAGTAAAAGCCATATATAACAAAAGGAATTGCTAGATTCAGATTAAATGGAAAAAACGAAAATCTTTTCCTACAAAATCAGGAAGAAGACAATGATATCCTATAGCAGTGTATTTGTTCATTATGGTTCTGGAAACCAGCCAGAGCCCTCTGGAAGAGAAAGAAAGAAAAGATTCAGGCATGGGAAAAAAGAATTCAAACTATCTTTATTTGGCAAAGATAGAATCCTTTCAAAAAAGAAATTCCGCTGAGAGACATCTAGATTATATAAACAAATTCAGTAATGTGAGAGAATAGAAAACAAATTCACAAAAATAAACAGTGTACCTCTATACCAACAAAGTACTTACCGAGAAATTATAGAATCATTACACTCATAATAAAATCAAGAATATTTAAACACACAGGAATTAACCTACCCAAGGAAATGAAAGACATCTATGATGAAAATCACAGGACTCTGAACAAAAGGTATTGAAGAGAACATCAGAAAATGGGAAGATTTCTCCTGTCCCTGAATAGGCAGAAGCAATATTGTAGTGTCTTTGCCCTTTGGACATTTTTTTCAAAAGCGAAGGGTGGAGGAAGAGCACATGGAAGTGGGCCGTTTGTGTCCTTTGGAACAATACTGCCATCATGCGGAGGAGATTTCATAAAGCCCTATGTCAAGAGCTGGTCTTCCAAGAAAACCCTATGCAATGAGCAAAGCAGGGCTTGCAGAGGTCAGAGAGACCCACACCCAAGCTGGCTTCCCATCCTCTTCCCTCAGACCACCGCAAGGAAGACAAATGCGGAGTGTTGGAGCAAAACTAAGACAGTGAGGGTCCAGGACTCTAAGTGCAGCGGGCAATAGGACCGGTCCCGTCTTCGTGTTCTACAATGCTGAAAGTAAGGACCCGAAGCCCGCACCACACACAGGACATCACCCAGTGGCCCACTAACAACTGCTCTAAGTGGCAGGCAAAGGAATAAGTACTGCCAACACCTCAGAGCTGTCTGAGGGGCTGTGTCATGCATTAGTTCCCCAAACAACCTAACCCCGCCCCCCAACTTCCTGTAATGGCGGCTCCTGGCAGCTGCAGGACCACTCTAGGTTCTTTAATCCGCATAGTAAGGTAGCTCCAATGTGTATGGCTCTTGTTGGAACTGAGAAGGTTAAGAGACCCACTTTCGAACCAAATCCCCTATTAATTCATAAAATAGAATCTTCGAAACCCCTTGGTCTGAAGAGAAGGAAGCCATATTGGCGGTCGGTATGATGAAACTTTTTCCGCATGATGGCAGCAGGGAGCTGAGAATGAGACCGCGAGGAGTCCCCTCCCGCCCTTCCCTTTTGAAAAAACTTTGCAGACAGAAAGAAAACCCAGGGACCCTATTGCCTTGTATTGTAGAAAGCCTGATGCTACCATCTCACTTCGTTTATTGTTAAATCTATTGTTAACATTGGATTGAATGCAAAATCGGCATTCTAATACTGTAACATATTTTGCAATAAAGAACGGGTAAGGTAGCTGCAGTTTCTATTGTGTTTGTCTCTTTGGACATTTTTTTCAAAGGGGAAAGGTGGACGTAGAGCACATGGAAGTGGGTTGTTTGGTTCTTTTGGAGTCATGAACTCCACCTCCAAGAAAGTCCTAGCCAATGAGGAAAGCAGGGCTTGCTGAGATCAATTAAATCTCCAGAATAAAGACAAAAATGCAGTGTGTTTGGATACAATTTGGAGTGAGGGACCAGGTCTGAAAGTGCAGTTTCCACCTGGAATGCACTGTCTTTGTGTTTTCACACTGCTGCAAGGAAGACATACTCACACCCAACCTGGCTTCTCTTTCTTTTCTCTGAGGCCACCAGAAGAAAGACACAAATGCGGAGTGTTGGAGCAAAACTTGGAGAGGGACCTGGACTGTAAGTGCAGCTGCCAGTAGGGACCCAAAGCTCACACAAGAATGATACCATCTAAAGGCCCCAGTAACAACTGCTCTAAGTGGCAGGCAAAGCAGTAAGTGCTGCCTAACAGTTTATAGCTGTCTGAATGGGTCTCTGATCCACTGGTCCTCCTGAGGAACCAAAGCCTGCCTCACCACTTCCTGTGATGAGGCAGCTGCAGGTCCACTCCAGGTCTCTTAATCCCCACAGCAAGGTAGCTCCAGTGTATATGGCTCTTGTGGGGCCAGAGCAGGCAAAGAGTCCGGCTTTAGAGCCAAATCCTCTACTAACTCATCAAATAGTCTTAGAAACCACTTGGTCTGATAAGAAGGAAGCCATATCGGTGCTGTGTATGATGAAAGTTTTCCTGCACTAGGACAGCAGTGCCCTGAGAATGAGTCCTTGTGGACTGCCCTCCCACCCTTCTTGTCTGAAAAAATTTTGCAAACAGAAAAACCTGGAACCCTATTGCCCTCTATTTTATAATGCCTAGTGCCAGGACCGCACTTGGTGTATTAAATCTATGGCTGACATCAAATGAAAGCAAAATCAGCATTGTAATAGTGGCATATATTTTGCAATTAAAGAAAAGGTAAGGTAAGCAAAAGGTTCTAGTGTGTTAGTTTCTTTGGAAATTTTTTCAAAGGTGAAAAGTGAAGGCAGAGGACATGGAAGTGGGCTGTTTGGTTCTTTTGGGTCAATACTGCCACCCTGCAGAATGGATTTCATAAAGCACTCAGTCTTGAGCTGCTCCTCTAAGAAAGTCCTAGACAATGAGGAAAGCATGGCTTGCTGAGATCAATTAGACCCACATGCAAGCTGACTTCCCATCCTTTTCTCTCTCATCCTTTTCTCTGAGGCCTCCAGAAGAAGACAAAAATGCAGTGTGTTTGGATATAATTTGGAGTGAGGCACCATTTCTGAGATTGCAGTTCCCACCTGGAATACACTGCCTTTGTGTTTTCACACTGTTGCAAGGAAGGATCCACAGCCCCATACCAACAGGTCCAGCAATGGTGAAGGTCTTACAGATTTCAATTATAACTAACATTCCGGTGGTGTACTTGGGCCATAGGTTCACCACCATAGCACCAGGCCATCATCTAAAGACCAGCTAATAATCATTTACAGATACAGGCAGAGCACATTCATGATTCCGAAAGAGATTAATGAGTGGGTCTCTGGTTCAGTCTTCCCCCAGGGGAGCCAGTGCCAGGCCCCATTGCTTCCTGTAATGGCGGCTGCTGGAAGCTGCAGGTCCACTCCAGGTCCGTTAATGCCCACAGAAAGGTAGCTCCAGTGTGTATGGTTATTGTGGGGCCTTAGAGGGCAATGAGGCTCACTCTGGAGCCAAAGCCTCTACTAACTCATTAAATAGAAACTTCCATAAGATTCTGTCTGTTAGTACAGAAGCCATAATGGCGTTGTGTATGATGAAAGTTCTTCTGCTAGATGGCAGCAGTGCACCTCATAGGCGTTCTGCAGCCCTCCCCTCCGCTCTTTCTATCTGAAAAAAACGCTGCAGACACAAAAAAAGCTCGGACTCTTGGCTACCTTCTATTGTACCCATCTTCGTGCAACCAGCTCACAGTGAGTTTTAAATCTATTGTTGACATCAAATTGAAAGCAGAATCAGCATTCTAATCGTGGAATATATTTTCCAATTAAAGAAGGGTAAGGTAGCTACGGGTTGTAGCGGGTTTTGTGGAGAAGAGATTTCATGGAGTCTTAAGTCAACTACTCTTCCAAGAAAAATCTAGCTAATGAGGAAAGCAGGTCTTGCAAAGGTCAGTTAGACCCACACTCAAGCTGGCTTCTGTTCCCTTTCTCTGAGGCCACCAGAAGAAAGACACAAATGCGGAGCGTTAGACCAAAACTTGGAGAGGGACCTGGACTGTAAGTACAGATGCCAGTTGGAATGGTCCTGTCTTCGTGTTTTAACAATGCTACAAGTAGGGACCCAAAGCCCACACGAGGATGACATCATCTAAAGGCCCACTCACGAGCACTATAAGTGGCAGGCAAAGGAGTAAGTGCTGCGGACACCTCAGAACTGTCTGAGGGGGTCTCTGGTCCAGTCTTCCCCCAGAGGAATCAAAACCTGCCTTAGGACTTCCTGTAATGGCGGCCCTTGGCAGCTGCAGGTCCACTCCAGGTCCCTTAATCCCCATAGCAAAGTAGCTCCAGTGTGTATGGCTCTTGTTGGGCCTTCGAAGGCAATGCGGTCCTCTTTGGAGCCAAAGCCTCCACTAACTCACTGAGTATAAACTTCGGTAACGCTTGATCTGATGTGAAGGAAGCCATAATGGCACTGGGCATAATGAAAGTTATTCCGCATGATGGCAGCAGTGTGCTGAGAATGCTTTCCACTGCTGCCCTCCCGCCCTTCCTGTCTGAAAAAAACTTTGGAAACAAACAGAAAAACCAGGAACCCTAATGCCTTGTATTGTACAAGGCCTGGTGCCAGGACCTCACTTGGTGTATTAAATCTATGGCTGACATCAAACTGAAAGCAAAATCAGCATTCTAACAGTGGCATATATTTTGCAATTAAAGAAAGGGTAAGGTAAGCAAAAGGTTCTAGTGTTTCTTTCTTTTCAAAGGTGAAAAGTGGAGGTAGAGCACATGGAAGTGACTGTTTGCCAGTGTCCGGAATGGATTTCATAAAGTCTTAAGTCATGAGCTGCACCTCCAAGAAAGTCCTAGCCAATTAGAAAAGCAGAGCTTGCTGAGATGAATTTGACCTGTGCCCAAACTGGCTTCCCATCCTTTCTTTCTTTTCTTTTTTTTATATTTATTTTATTTATTTTATTTTTTTTATTTTTATTTTTATTTTTTTTATTTTAGAAACATAAAA
>PVLD010029120.1:0-18486 GCA_004027595.1 Dinomys branickii | reverse complement strand
CCCAGACATACTCTGAAGCACAAAAATGATGGCATTAGGCCGACACAAGTCCAGCACTACTTTGGCCACTTTTTCAAGACAGAGTGGTTGTGTAAGGAAGGAGCAGAGGCAGTGACTCCTCCTTAGTGTGAGCAATAAAGGGGAGCAGTGTCATAAACAAGTCCTTTAAGCAAGTGGCACAACTCAAGTTTTTATTTGAGACAACTGTCTACATGAAGTTGTATGAAGTCAGACAGTTAGGACCTGTGCAAACTTGAGCTCCAGCCTCAATGGGAAAATGTCGTTGTTGGCCAATTTCTCACATGGAAATTGACATGGCCGCTGCCAAGATGCCTAACACTTCCATCAGCATAGGGAGCTCGCCCGCTTCCCTTGTGCAGACATACCACTTCCTTCACAGCACACCCTCCCACCCTTGGAACCACTGGTCTCTTACTCATTTACATAATTTCATCCTTTCCCTGATGTTATCAAATGGATCCACAAGTACATGCAAGGTTTTGCACTACCTTTTTAACACGACATAGCTATCTGGAGATTCACCCCACTCTACATGTATATGAAGAGTCCACTCCCTTGCAATGCTGAGTAGCATTCCAAGAGGTGGATGTACCAAGGATTTTGTATCTTTTTAAATGATTATTCCGTGTGAGAACATCTAGGCTGTTTGCTTCCAGTGCCCCACTGCTACAAATAAAGCTGCTCCAAGCATGCTTTCACTGCTTTGGGGCGGACACACATTGCTGGTTCTTTGGGATAAATGCACAGTGGTCCATTTTCTACGGTGCATGGTACTTACAGGATTCATTGTATTTTAATTAATATAAATTCTTATTTGAAAAAGTTGACAAGAATAGAAAATTGAGCAGATAGTACCCAGTTCCTCTACACCCTTGAATCCATCTGCAGTGTTTTCAATATGTTTAATATCTTGCATGATTCTACTATGCTTTTTATAATTTATGATTGCCTCCCATATTATCTATCAATGAAGGTTGCCAACATCAATGCTGACACAGTATTTTTACCTAACAGGTACTGTTTACATTTAGATTCATTTTGTTGTGTGGTTGGTTCTATGGGTTTTGACAAATGCATACATACACTGTGTATTTACCACTATACTACCACACAGCATAGCTGTAATCCCTTAAAATGCCCTATGCATAAGCTGCGTATCCATCTCTTTCTGCTGCCAAAACCCTCCATGAGACATTTTCTTCCCTATAGTTTCCCTTTTCTGGGATGTTAGATGAAATCAGAGTATGCAGTCCGTTTAGACTGAAGCAAGTCTATATGAACTATTAACTATTACCCCTAATGCCAAGTCTAACACTAATCCTAGCTGGACGGTGGAGAAAGATGGGCCAAGTGAGACAGCTGATTTGGATACACAATCATCTCATCTGCATAGCAGTGTAAAAATATTAGCAGGAGAGGTTCTTGTTCTTCACTCATTAACTTTTGTGTGCATTTCCCTTCACAACACCCTCCAGTCTAAGCAAGCTGAGAATTCCCTCCTGTCTTTGCATTCACCACCAGTCTGCTAACCCATGAGCTGTTCCTGCGGTGCATGTGGCTGCCTTTCCGCACATCAGGACCAGTGCCATTCAGCACACTGCAAACCAGGACTTCCTTTTCTGGAGGGGACACACACCAGAGACTGGAGAAAGAATATACATTTAACATTTCTTTTGAGATCCAGAATGAAGCACTCGCCTCCTACTCAGAGGACATCAGAGATTTGAGGGCTTCAGCCACAGCAGATGGTTTTGTTTCCTCTACTGTGGTGAGCGTGGTCCTGCCTGCCCTGTGGCTTGTCTGGGAGCTGCGCGTCTCACCACCTGCAGAAGCTCGTGCACCTGCACATGTGTTCTGTGGCCCTTTTCCAGTGAGTCGTTTCATTAACATCCTACAGAAATGTCACAATGGCCTCAGAAACTGTCCTCACTGACCTGCCAAGATGAGGAGTAGATGATGCTGCATATCAGACTACTTATCACCCATTTGGGAAAGTGTGACCGCATGCCATTGTGCTTCTCAGGCTCGTAACCCAGGGTCTAAGCATACTAATCACAAGTTAACTTTTATGTCAAAACGGCTGTTGCTTCTCTTCCTTTTTTTTGCCCTTCCTTCCCCTTCCCTAGTTCCCCTCCACTTTTGAATAGTTTTTTCCTATTTCACACTATCTATTATACATTCTGGTCCTTATTTATACTTTTAGTTTCTCACACCAGACAGACAATGTGCTATTTACACACGTGTGACTAATTTATTTCACTTAAGAGTATGATCATTGTGTATATCCAAATTGTACCAATAAACTTAATTTAAAAAGAGTAAAAGGCTGTTGCTTTTGGAGCGTTTCCAGGGTGAGCAGAGGAACAGGCTTGGCCTTCTACGTGATGTGGGTGAGGGCAGCTCCCCTGGGGGTAGGGTGCACCCATCGCCTGCTCAGTTTTACACTCTGAATTCAGGCTGGGTTTCAGTGCGTTGGACACAGGGTCTTCCTACACCCTGAAAGGTATTTTTAAATTTTCTCTAAGGATAGAAATAAATTCAGAAGCCGAGCTGGGTTCAGATGGGGAGGAGTGGGAACTGGGTGACCTCTAGAAGACCTCACACTGAGTCTACTCCTGGCCTTGTCATTTACTGCACAGGGTTCCTGAGAAGTTCCTGAGCTCAGTAAACCTCAGGTCCTTCATCTATAAAATGGCTTTGGCATGCATTCTTGGTCCCTGGAACAGTGGACTATAAGCCATGCATAAAACATCTAGCAGAATACCTGACCCATAGTCAATATATGGTGATCAGCAGCTGGTTCTAGTGTTACCTTAATCTAGACCCTGTTAGTCTTTAACCCTTTGCAGAGAAGCTGCAGGTCAATAGGGAACTCAGAAGAGAATCAGGCAGAAGTGTGACCCAGTAAACATTTTCCCCAATGTGTTCTCCCCAGTAAGGTGTATTACTTATTTAGATGTTGGGGAGTCTTTCCATGCTGGTAACCATGAATCCAAAGTTCCTGGAAAGTGGGTGCAGAGCCATATTCCCCTCCTTAACAGCTATTCTTTCAATGGAGAACTACTTTCCATCCTGTCACCTTCCCCAGAGTCTTGTCCTGGAGCTCAGGAGACCTCTGTGACAATGGGGCCTGCTGGCCTTTCTAGTGCCAAGACCAGCTTAACAGAGATGCAGCTTCACCAAGATTCGAGCAGAGCTCACACACCCTGACATCACAGCACCAACTTCCTTCCCAAGGAAACAGTTAAAACCTGGCTCACAGTAGTGAAGTTATAAGACAGGGAAAAGACTCCCTGAACCCTGAGAAGGCTTCCTGGAGGGAGAACACTTGGTCAGGCTGTCAACTGACCACTCTTGCAGCTGGCTTCCGCCAGGTGCTGGATCCTACTG
Source organism: Dinomys branickii (assembly GCA_004027595.1). Taxonomy (NCBI): domain Eukaryota; kingdom Metazoa; phylum Chordata; class Mammalia; order Rodentia; family Dinomyidae; genus Dinomys; species Dinomys branickii. Next base: position 15,075 of record PVLD010029120.1, on the reverse strand, counting down.
GCCAATTTCAAAGACAGTGTGCTGCCGGCAGAGCCTGCCTGCACAGAAGACGCTGTTACATACCTCTGAGTCACACTACAAAATGTAAGCAGCTGTCCCTCGGGAAGACAGTCTGCCAGACTCTCAAAAGTAGACACACCTCTAGATAGCAGAGTACTTGACTGGGGACTTTGTGGCCTCATGTCACCAGAGTCACCCTTATCTCTCAGGAAATCTTGCAGCGGCTGGGGATAAGTCTCCTGCTTCTTCCTCTGGGCAGAACCACATTTCTCATAGCTGTTCCAAGTGAAGATTCCTCTCAGCTTCATGCACCACCCAGAAGCGCTGCTCAGAGCAGTCTTCCATCCTCTCAGGCCCAAGACTCCTCCTCTGAGGGTCTGGCCCTGGCCACCTCACAGTTGCATTAAATCAGCTCCTACAGAAGTAACTGCAATCACCCCAACCTTCAAACTAGTGTGACTCAGTGCTCACCCATGGCAGCTCTCTGCCACATCCCCTCCTACTCAGTGTTCTTTCACTCGCCAGTTAGGTTCTTGAGCTCATCTGTCCATCTCCTGACACTGGTGGTTCTCCTGGGCTCCGCCATGCTAGGTGTGATCCTGCTCAGTGCAGAGTACTCATGTCTCCACCACAGACACAGGGCATAACCCAGGTCACACATGCAATACAGTTTGGGGTCAATGTGTCCATGAGAAGAAGGGCTTCTTTATTGACAATAAATTTCCCTCACATAATTGAAGAAACCAAGCATATTCAGTTACATATATATATATATATATATATATATATATATATATTCATAATACAGATCAACAGAAGAAAAGAAATAAGATGCCTGGTATCGATTTTTACATGTAAGTCTACTTCTAGACTCCATCTATTGTGATAAAAATTTCTTGAACATCTCCAAGGAATTTCCTTTTTCTATATAGTATTTTATCAGAAGAAAATGAAAGTTTTCCCAGTTGGTTTCACCAAAATTTTATACTTGGAATGGAAGAACAGAATTCATGGGTGATCAATACTACATTCATATCAGAAACCACAATCAGTGAATGATATCACAATCCTAAATATACATGTGAGATCAACAGCATTCTTGAAATGAGATGTGCAATATATTTCAATCTTGCAAAAACGGAACAAGATTTCAAACATTCATAAGGAAAACACATGTCAATTCCAAGTAACCCAAACAGAACAGACATGAAGAAGGCATGCATTTTCCCCTCCTATTCTGGCTCTTCACTACCAAGAAAAGTGCCTGCTGTCCAGAAACACACTCTGAAGAAGGACCTCATTTCACAATAGGTGAAAGCTGAGTGAGTGACAGGACTGTGAACAGCCCCTGTGCATGTCGTGCACTGTGCACTGCCCGTGCCCACACCTCGTGCAAGGGCGGCCTCCTGCTCTGCTCTCAAGGGCTCTTCATACGGACCTGGGGCTGCCTTGCAATCTCCCTTGTGATGAACCTTGGCCAAGCGCTCTAGGACTTTCATCTTCCCAGTTCCAAAAGGGGTCCTTGTCCTCACAGGAACTCACTGAGCAGGATCAGTATAGGTCCCTTGCTGATACCTATGTACCCATCCTGTACCAAGTCCTCTGTGATGAATTCCCAAGGCTCTCCAGGAACAAAGTGCTCCCCTGAGGTAACACTTTCCTGGTTGTCATTACTTTCCTTATGTCCTCCTCACTGGCACCTTTGTCCTCAGGAAGATGATAGGATGAGTATCAGGGGTTTGATTTTGGAATGACCTGAGTATCATCCCCCAGCGTCCCATTACCAGTGAGGCCAAGGTCATATGTTTGTCCAGGGAGGTACATTTCCCACATATCAATGTCAAAGCATGCGGAGATGTACTCACGTAGCTTCTCTAATCTGACAGAAGTGCTTGTTACAATTGTGGTCCACACAGTGTAGCAATTCTGTGTAGTGAATGGCTCCATTTTTTGCTACTTGAGGAGCACGATCCGCAACCATTTAGCCATCATGTTATCTAGTGACACACAGTGCAGGACAAAATGGACTAGGACATCCCGTGAGGTCCATGGACCCTCCCACATTCCTGCCTGCTGGAGCCCTCACAGGATTGGCTTCTTTGACTGGAGGTCTTGGTAAAGGGAGAGAGAAGACGCCCTGAGGACTCTGGGGACATCTTTGTGTTCCAGCCTGAGGCACTTCTCTTGGAGTAGCAGGGATTTGAATAGGAAGAAGAGGAGGCAGGGGAAGCTGCGGCTGCTACTCCCTCCCCCTTGGGCTTGAGAGTCTGCACAGGCACCAGGGCCTTGTCTGGCTCAGGGCGGGACAGCCTCCCACAGCTTGCTGTGCTGGCTGTGCTGGCTGTGCAGATGTTCTGAGGTCTCTTGGGGACAGGAAGATTGCAAATGTTTGGGTCCTTGAAGGAAACTAATCATTCAAAATTGGAAAGATTTTTTCTAATTTTTACATTAACTTTTGCTCACACCTCTATATTCACTTCCCCATTCTTTTCCTTTTAATCTTTCCTTATATTTATTCCCCATATAATTTCTTTTCTCCCTCTTCTCTGTTATCTTCAAGTTCTCATCAGTGTTTTCTCTTGCCTTTACCTAAGTCCATAAACATTCTAGTCCTTCATAGGATCTTTTGGCCTACTTCTCTCTTTCTCATGTCACTCTATAAAATTACTGTTAAAATGTTTTCTACCATTAGTGGACTTACCACTGTCACATTTACTCTATATTATCTGTATGTCAATATCTGGGTTGTCCTGATGCTTGTGCCATAATTGTGGATTTCTGTTCGATTGAAGGTGGTACCTAATTGGTTCCACTTTTATGTTAATATGCAATTTTCTTGGATGATTCCACCACAGTTGATTTTCTTGATGTGGCCAGGATCTCATAAGTGTTGCCTTTAATGGGTTATCTCTGTATTTCAATGCTCACACTACCTTGGCGACTTTGACAATACCTGGGGACATTCCCAGACAACGTGGTGTCAGCCCAATCACATTGCATCCTCGCTCTCAGGTCAACAGAGGTGGTCAGATCTTTGGGCGGAAACAGAGGACTATTCTTAGCCTTGCCCAAAGCACATGCCTGAAAAGTACTAACAACAAAGTCTTTCCACTCTAAGTGCAATAAACTGCAGCACAAAACAAAACAAACAAAAAAGTAAGAGAAACATAGGAGAAGTCAAGAAAATTGTTCCCCAGACTTCCACCTCCTTGATGCCAATCCAGAGAGCACTGAGGAGGAGAGGAGCATACGCCACAAACCCAAATTATTTAAAAGGGTTACAGAGGAAGCTGGAAGACACATCAGAGATGTGCTCAGAGGGACCACAGAAGGTAACTGAACAGGTAAGGGGCGTAATAATCAAAATGACCAAGGAGCTTTCAGAAGACATCACCAAAAGCAAGCTAAGCTAAACAGAAGTATACACAGCATAAAAGAATACTTTAGCAATTAATTACAGTCTATGAAAAGGCTTCAATCAGAAATCCAGGAGATTAAAAATTATATAAGAAGTATGGGCAACAGAAGAAACCAAGAAGACATAAAAATTCTGAACAATCCAGTCAGTAGTTAAAGAATTTATTTTTAAAAACCTACTAAGTAAGAAAAACCCAAATCACAATCTTCATTTGTTTTTCTGATAAGAATGACATTTCTCAGTTGAGAAAGTACATGTGGCCAAGGAATACATAAAAGTGTTCAACACTGCTGGCCGTTCAATAAATGCAAATTAAATTAGCACTGAGATTTAGTCTCACTCCAGAAAGAATGACTATCCTCAAAAAATGAAATAAGAACAAATTCTGGCGAGCCAGTGGGGGTGGAGGATACTGTTCCTTGCTGATGGGGAGTGTAAACCAGGACAACCAGTATGGAAAACAATACGGGGATTATTTAGAAAACTAAGAGCAGAAATTACATTCAAGTGAGATATTTCCCTTCTAGGTTTCTTCCTGAGAGAATTAAAGACATGCTGATACAGTGTTACATACATAGTCATGTTTATAGCACCAAAATTGACAATATCTAAATCTTGGAAAAAGCCTATATGTCTATCAACAGATGGATAAAAGTAGTGTGGTATTTACTCAAATTGAGTACCACTCTCCCCTAAAAAGGAAAAAACTTGAGTTATTAGCATCAAAATACATGCAATGCAAGACCATAACATTAAGAAACTTAAATATTGCATGATTTCTCTTACATGAGAGACCCAAATATAAATAAAGAGCAAAAGAATATATACACAATAGTAAAACTGAGATAGATCTTCAGCAAGAGGAGAGTGGGTAAGAGGGGGAGACACCCGATAAAAAAGGGAAGTTGTGAAGCTTGCACATGAACGAAGTCCTTATGAAGAATGTGATCACTGTGTATAATTGTGTGTGCGCACGCACGCACGCACACACACATTTTTTTCAAGACCTGCCAGGAGAAGGGAGGAAAGGGAGGGGAACAGGATGAAAACAGAATGACCATGGGTCCTGTACATGTAGCAGCTCCCCATGATGAATATAACCATCATGTATGACAAACATGAACCAATAAAAACAACAGTGCGCACCCAGGTTCCTCTCCTTGATTGCCCGCAGTTCCAGGCCCGCTCCCTCTGCTGACAGGACGTGGCTCCTCCCGATACCTGATAAAGATACACGCAGCAGGGCCACCTCCCCGAGCTGAGGAACACAAAGCACAGCACACCTGGAACCTCTGTACGAGTTTCCCCAGACTGACAGTAGAATCCAGAAGCCCTCCCTTGTGTGCTGCCGGATCAAGTGGTCACATTTCCCCACTCCTGGCCTGCGGTGCATCTGGCAAATCAAGGCCACCATCTCCCTTGGACAGCAGAGGTGGAAGTAAGGGTCAGGTGATTCCTCTCCACGGTCCTGCCTCAGGCCACCCCAGCATGCCAGCAGGGCCAGGCTTCCCATGTCTTGGATCTGCTGACCTGAGGCCACACTGCTTAGACCATGTCCCCTCATCCGTGATATTAAGTGTCAGGGGCAAATGTGCACTGCATCTCCCAGGGGATGATGTCTGGGTGGAGGTCACCCTCTCATTTACTAACAAATTTCCTGCTCAGTATCCCTATAAGTCCTCCCCTTGAGTCTTGGAAGCTACCCCACCCATCCCTGACCTGCATCCTCTCCCTCAGATTTGAGGCGGGAATGCAGGATGGTGCTCAGATTGAAAGAATGGCAGGCTGGGTCCTGTCTGTCATGTGTCCTGGGCCCGGCAGTCCTGCCTCATCTCTCATCTTCACCGGGCCAGGGCCTGTGTCCTCCTTTTCCCCCTGAGGCCTTGCTTCTCCCTCAAAGACTGTAGGGTCACTCAGACCTTCTTGAAAAAGTCAGGAATGCCCTGCCAGAAAACCCTACATGGAGATTCCCTGGACTCAGCAGGGCAGACTTCTCTGGGGTGCTTTCTGTTCCAGAGCATAAGGCACCCTCCTCTGTGACTAAGAGTGTTACCATTCTCAGTGACTCACCCCTAAAAGTTGGGTGCTCACACATTTAGGCACCATGCTCAGGGAGTGCCAGGCCTGATCCCTGGGACAGAGAAGGTCTTCATGGGGCTCCTCTACTGGGGTGGGGTGGGGTGGATCCACTCATTCCTCCCTATGGGTCCTGACCCTGATTCCCGGCAGTCTGAACACCCACCTCTGTTTCCTGAGGGCAAAACTCTGTGAGCTGAAGCTTCCACAGTGCCCCAATTCTTCTCCCTGTGACCTGAGCCCGGTGCTCTCTGCAACCTAAACCTGAAGCACAGGTCTCCAAGCAAGGCTCTGCCTCTGCTTTCCTGGTGCCCTGAGGCAGAAGGGGTTGATGGCCTGAGTCCCCCCCTCTCATGTTGCTGGGCTGTAACAGGCAGATCTGGGTTGTTTCGGGACCCTCTCCCTGGCTTGGGGCTTCCTCACTGTGCTCTCAGGGCCTCATCTTGACCTAAGCTAGACCAGGTCTGCTCTGCTCCTCCCACCTGAAGCTCAGTCCTCAGAACTAGGTTCTGACCCTCCTCTCCTGGTGCCCTGAGGGAAAGGGGTGCTCCCCTGAGATATTGTTCCTCTGATAAGGGGCCCCTTCATCTTCCTGGCCTCAGGTCTTTTGCTACTCCGACCTGAGGCACAGTCCTTAGATAAAGGCTCTGACTCTCAGTTCCCATTGAAGAGAAAGCAAATGCTCTCCTGAGATTTCACACCATGAGGTACAGGTCCAGCAAGAGAGGCTTTTCTAGAACATTCTGAGATCATCTCACGGGGGTGGCGATTCCTGAGTATCGAAACAGCCCCTCACCTGGACCTAACTGATTCCAGGCTCTGTCTGGTCCTCTCACATGGAGTTCAGTCCTCAGAACAAGGCTCTGACGCCATCTCAGGGCTCAGGGAGGACAAGCAGGGCACCTTTTGCTGCACGGCAGGCAACAGAGACTTTTCTACAATGTTCCAGGCCCTCCCTCTGCTATGGGCATCTTCAGTCCTCACCTTGACCTAAATGAACTCAGGTTCTCTCTACTCCTCCCTCCTAAAGCCAGGCCTTAAGAACATGGCTGGGACTCTACATTGCGGATTCCTTGATGCAAAATTGGGCCCCCACCAGGGAATTCTTCCCCAGAGCACAGGCCTAAGAACAGGGTAAATCTGAAATGTTCCAGGTCCCTCTCTGGGGTGGGGCTTCTTCAATTCCACAATAACCCCTCAATGTGACCCCTGACAGAGCCCAGCCCTTTCTTCAGTCTCACCTGAAGAGCACGGCTCAGAAGAGGTTATCACGTTGTTTCTCTGATCCGAAGCAGAGGCACTGAGTGGACGTCATATCCAGCGACATGCACAGGTCTACCAGGCCTGCCAGCAGGAGCAGAAATGAATTCTTCAGGCCCCTTCCTCTTCACTAGGGATCAACACCTTGGTTCCTGACTGAGCCTGTACTCTACTCCTCTATGGACCTGATTCTGTTCCCCACCATCCAAGGCTCTATCTCACAGGAGACACTGAGGCTGAAGCTCATTCTAACCAATCTGCCAGAGAGGAAGACTGGATAGTTTGAGGACCTTATCTCTGAGACGGGACCCGGTTACTCCGCCCACAGCCCATCACCCTGAGCCCTCACTGAGCCCGCCCCCTCCACTCCTCCCACCTGAGGGCTGGACTGGACAGCAGGCTCTAACTCAGTGACGTGCAGGAGGTGGACCCTGGTTCCAGCAACAGGCCTGGGGTCTGACGGCAGGGATCAAAAGGGAGTCTCTCCATCTCCCCAGTCTCTCTCTCTTGCTGGGGATCCTCACCTTGGTTCCTGGCAGAGTGTGGACCCTGTCCTCTCTGGGCCTGTTTCTGTTCGCCTCAGACCCAGAAGCTGACTTTCAAGCTATCCTGAGTGACAATGTGGTCTCACTTAGAAATTGTTCCTGGCAGTGCAGGAATGACAGAACAGCATGCCTGGAATGTTTAGCGAGAGTCTCTGGGATGAGACTTCCACCCTCCCCCTCAGCGTTTACCTTGACCCCTAACAGAGCTCCACTCTGCTCTCCTGAAGCGCACACCTCAGAGCAAGGCTGTCACATCCCTGTGACCCAAAGAGGCAGCACTCAGTGGACATCACATCTAACATTGTGCCCAAGGTGTGACAGGACAGGAAGAATGGGGTCCTGCGGGTGACCTTTCTCCTTCTAGGGATGTTCACTTTGGTTCTTGGCACAGCCTAGACCCCTGCCCTCCATGGACCTGAGAATGTTCACCTCACAGGGAGCTCTGACTCCTGGGGTTCCCTGGGGCAGAAGGGAGGAGACTAACCTGACTATAGAATAACTATGGTCACCATGCATGATTCACTGCTATACTTTCTTTTCTATTTCCCTTGCATTCTTTCTGTTCTGTTAAAATGCAGTTGTTTTCAAAGTCAGTCCTCACCCAGCAGGGTGGTTTCAGGTGCTTATTAGGAGAGTCTCTGTGGACAGATTGGCTCAGGTTTCCTGGTGTCCTGCTGTTACAAGTGGGTCATTGGAATCTCTGGTATGAGGGGCTGCCTCAGACTGTGCAGTGTCATAGAGGTAGGAGTTTCAAAACTTTCTTCCAACTCATGCTGTGATGGGCCGCCCATGCAGGCCTCCGTGCAGACCCTCGGCTTCCCTGCCCATCCACACACAAGTCCCAGGTGAGCAGTCTTCAGCCTCCCCCGGGACTTCTTCACGTTTTGATGTTTTCATTGAGCTGCTCATGTGTGTCTGCTAAGGCTTTACATCCTCTCTCTTCTGTTGTTTCTGGGATTGACTTAGGAAGCACAAGGCAGGGGCCTAACTTGTTTGTCATTTTACTCTCTAAGGGTAAGTCACTGACTTATAAAGAATTTGAGGAAAATTGAGATTTTTACCATATTCTATTTCTTTTCTATGAATAGAACATACCTTTCTATTAATATCAGAGTCGTTTCACCTGAATCTGTCAATACAGTTTTTATTTGCCTCTATAAAATCTTTTATTTTTGTTAGACTTCTTTTTAGATATTTCTATGATTTATCTGCTGTAAACTAAAACTTTCAACCTTGTGTATATTATACTTGTGGGGACCAGAAGTCATTATTTCAAGTGCAGTAAGCCATGCACATAAGGTACTGCACATTCTCTCTCATACGTGGAAGCTTCCAAATAGTCGATCTGAATGTGCAACGGTGATTACCAGAAAGGCGTGGGGGGGGCAGATAAAGCTAGGCTGGGTTTGATGAGTGTGCGCTGTATAGCTGTCATGAAATATCACGCTGAATCCCTCATTAGTGTGTATAATTTATGCACATTAATCAAAAGTAGGGTAACAGAAAGAGATCATGTGAGCTTCCAACCTGCTAGCCTGCCCAACAGAGTTCAAATGTGACAGATGATGCAATCACATGACCTAATTTTTAAAAGTATCCCTGTTAGTGTTTCTGCTCCTCTCTGGAGAGACAGATTGTTATGATTCACCTTTAAAATGCCCCCCCACCAAAGTCTCCCATTTAGAGGAGAGGCCTGGGTGGATCACTTGGAGCAACACTGGACGGGTGTATTCGCTCTGGTTCTCTTTGTGTCTTGGCTATAAATCGTGGTCCAGAATAAACCTCACCTCCTTTCACTTGTCATCAGGTATTCTGTCCAGGGCTGAGAAATTGAATAAATATCTAAGTCTATATGAATAGATACAGACGTACTATAGATAGAGGTTTACTTTCTTCAGATCAATGTCCAGTTGTCCCACAACTACTTGCTTTAGAGAACACACTGTCTACCTTGTCATCTTCATTTGCACCTTCACGGTAACGAGTTGTTTACATATGCAGATGCCCACGGATCTGTTCCTGTGCTTCATCCTCTTACTGTGATATGTTTCTAGAGTTATCTCACTGTCTTGTTTGCTGTTACTTTATAATTCTTAAAGTAGGGTAACACCTTCACCTTTGCTCTATGTTAAAAGTTTTCTTTGGCTGTTCTTGGTCCTTTGCATTGTTATGAATGCTAGACTTAGAATTTCTGTTTGGAGGTCGTTGAATTCATGAAGATATTTGGGAAGAATGGATTACTGTGATAGTGTTAAATCATTTGGGTATTGATCAAGGCTTATACCTCTATCTCTTCTTTCCAAGATATTATATTTCTAAATGCACAGATCTTTATCTTTTGTCGGGTTTATCCTTTCTAATTCGTAATTTCTAATCTTATTTTAAATCATACTGTTCAATTTTCAGTTCCTCATTTTGGTATAAAAGTACAAGTATAATGATCTTGTTTTCAGTGACATATTTAAACTCATCTATTAGTAATAGTGCATTTTCTTCACTGGTAGAACTCCATGCATACATTTTCTTATTTTTGTGGATAGTTTTACTTCTCCCTGTCTGATGTGGACACATTTGTAAAAATCTCTCTCTATTAAACAGATGTTGATCCATCCCACCTAACCCCGTCCTACTCTGCAAATGCATCAGTCTTCATTGCTTGTTAGTACAACCAAAGTGGAAGTTCACTGAATTGTTTCCCTACACGCAAACATCCCACATACTTGTGACACATGAGTACCTGCCCCCTGTCTCCCACACTGTTAAAGCCCAAGTCTAGATACCACACCTGCTGAGACAAGCAGGCCCCAGAGCTTGACCACAAATCTAGGACATCCATGAGAACATGTTTTTTCACTGTAATCTTATGAGGCCAGTGTTTTCAAACATTAGTACACAATAGTAGTGGATGATAAGGGAACACAGGGAAGAGGAGGTGAGGCATCCATATTCCTTAGTAGTAGCCAAAAAAAGAATGGACTTCAAGGTGCACAGATGAATTTGTAGGAGGAGAGGGCTGATCCACATCTCCACGTACACTTCGTTTTGGACAGATGAGCATGGATAGATTTCAGGTACCAACACACAAACTAGGTAATGGCAGAAGGAAGCACAGAATGTGTCAGTGAATGAGCTGTCAGCCTGAAAAGTGTAGGGGAAACATGCACTCTCTCATGTCCCCCACAACAGTAGACTAGGGAAGAAGAAAAGGGATGGCAGGTCAGTGTGCGAGGTCCTTTTGGGGTCCTTAGAAAATTCCTCATTTCTTCAACAGGACCATCTTGGCCACTTCATCATACCCCTGTCAGTGTGCATCTGTCCAGGTGGTGCTCTGGGATATCTAAGCACTTTCACCCAGGGATAGATGGGCTGGGGTGGGACGTACTGACCCAATAAAGTGCAAGCTGTGGCCCTCAGTGTTCTGGGGAAGGGTTTGGAAAGAGAGATCAGGATGCCTGGTGTAGACCACTAGGATGGGCAGACACTACAAAGATGGCCAGAAAGCCAGCACACAGTAGGGATATTGAGAAAGTTGAGGGCCCTTTCTCAACCTGCGTCCGAAACAAAGTGAGTAGCCCACACCCCCAAGCTATTTCTTCACTCTTCCCATCACAGATCCTCCCCTGTGCTCAGACAAATTTCTCTGTAATGGTGCGGTGAGGCTTTGTGTTTAGTTTTGTTACTCACAGGACCCCGGTAAGACTTCATCAAGTTGCAGTGACTGCATTCTTCCAAAGGCTACTGTATCATTACAGTCATTTCTCATTTAACTAAATCAAGGGAAGGGGGCTGCTATTATCTGGTTTTCATTATTCTTCCTTGCAAATGAATGTAAGTAAAGAATGAGAAAACATAACAGCAAAAGCTGTCTCCTTGACCACAGAGGATAAAGCCTGGGTAAGCACTGGGTCCTGAAGGCTAATTTCCTTCTTAACACTGTCTCACCAGGCAACAGTGAAAAGGCACTGAGGTTTGTATGTGTCTATAGCTTATGGGAGTGGAGCAGCAACATGAGGATGTAGATCGGCAGAACTTAGGGGGGTGAGGTTCGCGGGTGAGTACATCACACCCCCAATGAAGTTAGAGGAGTTAATCTCTTGTAGGCCTTCTTCTTCATAGTGCTGATTCATGTACCTTCACTTATGCTGTAAACAACTCAAGGCCCTCAGAAGGACTAAAGATATCATTGTACTAAAAACTGACAATGCTACCAAGGACAGAAATAATGGTATTTGGAGGCTACATATCTAACATGGATTCGCTAACTTTCTCAGTAGAATGGCTTAGCCACCAAGGCCAGGCATTAGGAATAGATTGCCCCTAGTGTTTGGGGGGACATTTCCTAATATATAATGTTTACATTAGGCAAATCTCATATTAGTGATACCAGCTTCTACTTTATGAAACTAGAACCATAAAAGAAAGTAAATATAAAGCAAGCAGAATGCCAAAGGATACACTAATGATAACAGCAGAAAACATTGACGTTGACTACAAAACATTGTTATAAATTTCAGTAAAAAAATAGCTCTTTCTTTCTAACAATCAATAACATACATAAGTCTCTCACCAGATTAACCAGGTAAAGAGAAAATACTCAAACTCCAGTATGTGGAACAGTGATCTGTTGCTACAGAGACCATCTGTGCACAGTAAAGGGCCCTTATGTACTATCGTGGCTACCGTTCTGGCCATGACACTGACCACTTGGATACATTCGTCAGATTTTCTGGAAGGCAAAAACTCAAAAGTATCACTTAGAAAGAAAGAAATTATTTAAATATCTTTTTAATTAAAGAAATAAGATTCATAATTAAAAACATCCCATAACAGAAACCTCGAAGTACACATGATCTCATTGGTGAAGTCTTTTAAACACCTTAGGGAGAAACCATACTCATGCCATCACATAAACTGTTTAGAATATTGAAAAGATGGAAATACTTCTAAATTCATTTTATTAAGTCAGCATTAATTTGAGTGCCACACCTGGACAAAGGCAATACAGCAAGCTCCAGGCCATATAGCCTATGAATATACACGGTAAAGTTTTTATCCAAATATTATCAAATCCAATCCAACAAGATTAACAAGGATACTGTAACATTACCAAGTGGACTTATCCTAAAGTAGCAAGCTTGGTTCAACATTAAAAAATAGGTCGATATATCATGGTAAATAAGAAAGTCACACAGTCATGTCAACTGGTGCCGGAAAATCACTGGATAAAAGCCAGTACCATTTGATTTCTTTAGTCTTTTTGAGACAGGGTCTTGCTATGCAGTTCAGGCTGATCTTGAGCTCACTTTGTAGCCCAGGGTGGTCTTGAACTAACAACTATCCTCCTGCCTCAGTCTCTGGAGTGCAGGGATTATAGGCATGCGCCACCACACCTGGCCATTTATGATTTTTAAGAATTTCTGCACACCAGGAATAAAAGGTAATTCTCACAACCTAAAAAAGAGCAACTATTAAAATCTTAAAGCTAGTACCATGCTTAAAAGTGAAAGATCGAATATGTGTCTTCTAGGTTGAGAACAAAGCAAGGATATTTGTTTTCAGCAGTCTTGTTCACCATATATTGGAAAGGGAGGAAAAAACCCACTTTTATTAACAGAGAATCACTAAGTAAAAAAAAAGTGAAGTCTAAAATAGGGCTTTAATTTAGTCAGCAATAATTCACAGTCATACACTACAAGTTTAACACTGAACCCAGAAATTATTCCCATTTCTACACATTAGGCAATTCTTATTTGGAAATTGATATTGAGCCCCTTTATCAAAGTGTGATTTGCTCAGAATGCAAATGTTTAATGTGTACAATTTGTTGAGTTTGGATATATCTACACACCCACACAACTGTCATGATCATCAGAGTAATACACATAGGTATCACCTTCAAAAGTTTCCTTATACTGCATTGTGTCTTGGCTTTTAATTTGGAAGAAATCCACAGCATGAGATCTATCTTCTTAACAAAGTTTGAAGTGCACAGCACTACACTCTTAACTGTAGGCGTATGTTACACAGCAGCCAGACCTCACTGTCCTGCATCACTGAAACATTATACTAAGTCCGCAGCAGTGCCCCATTTCCTTCTCCCAGACCCTGACAACCTTCACTCTATTCTCTGCTTTTATGGGTTGGACTATTTTTGATAAGTAAGTGATTGATTCTTATGTACTCTTTTGTGACTGATTTATTTTACTCAGAGTAATATAAAAAGGCAGCATCATTCACAGTACTCCCTAAACAATTAGATATAAGGCCAACAAATTGTTTGCAAGTTCAGTGTGCTGAAAACTACAAAATGTTGCTGAAGAAAATAAAAGGTCTTAATACTGGAAAGACACAGTATGGTCATGAGTTGAAAGAGTTGCTATAATTAAGATATCGGTTCATATACTTATCTGTGGATAGTCCCATCAAATCACGAAGGGCTTAATTTAGATATTTATTTTGCAATAGTGGGTACTAAACCTAGGGACTTCCCACTGAGCCACATCTAAAGCTCATTTTTTATTTTTCATTTTAGGACAGGATCTGTTTATGTCACTAAAGTTGCCCAGCCTAGGGTGAAACTTGCTATCCTCCTGCCTCAGCCTCCCAGGGTGCTGGGATTTCAGTTGTGTGCCACCATGCCCAGCGACACAGTAGGGTTTTTGTAAATATCAACAAACTGATTCGGAGTTCCATATGAAAGGAATTTGAGGCAAAATAGAAAGAATATTTTGGAAAAGAAGAACAAACTTGGAGGATTGACGTTGCTCCTAAAAATTTACATAAAGTAACAGCAAACCGAAACACGACAGTGTGATATTGGCAGATGGGTAGACAGACAGATGGATAGAAAAGGAGCAAAGATCTAGAAATAGACCTAAACAGATATGACCAATTGATTTTTGACAAAATTTCAATGGTAATTAACAGAGAAATAATAGCCTTTTCAACAAATGATATATAAACTATTGGACATCGATATACAGAACTAAAAAATAAAAACAGAAACCGAAAACTTTGATTTAGGCTCACAGCCTTTATTTTTCTTTTGTAGTGCTGAGGATTGAATGCAGGGCCTCACACTATGGAACATGCTCTCTACCACTGAGCTACACTTTCCACTCCAGGATGTCTCAAATCATATGCACTAATTAGCTCAAAGTGGATCAAAGACTAAAATGAAAACCCTAAAACTAGAAAACTCTCATTGTTGTGCGTTCAGGATAGGCAAAATGGTTTTAGATGCAACAACAAAAGGATGATTTGCAAAGGGAATGCAAATTAATTGGGTTTTAGATAATTATATAAAAGACACAGTTAAAATAATGAAAATGCAAGCAATAGACTTGGAGAAAAGACTTACTAATGACATATTTGGCTTCACTCTAGAGTAGGTCAGGAACCATTAGAATTCAATAATAAGATAAAACAATCTATTTAAAAAATGGATAGAGGGAGCCAAAGTTTACATGCCACTAACCAAGAAGTTGGGATGAAAAATCCAAGGAAAATTAATTAAAGTGTGTTAATTTTCTTATATAACAGAAAGCTACTAGAGGTTCCGGGGAAGATGGCAACCAGGTGAGCAGCAAGGGAGCGAACCTCCTTAATAAACACCACCAGCTCGAGACAGACTTGGCGAGTGTGAATGCCGGGACCTCGGCTGGGAAGATCAAACTGAACGTGTTTCTCTGAGCTGCCGGGGGAGATGTGGTAGGGTGGACCAGGCTGCCGGGGTGAGACGTGGGAAAGCCCCAGTCGCTGGGAGCCAGGGACGAT
>PVLD010029119.1:0-18479 GCA_004027595.1 Dinomys branickii | reverse complement strand
GCATTGCGCTGTATGTCCCCCACCTTTTCTAGAGAAGGCATCTTGCTAAATGGCCCAGGCCTGAACCTGCCACTCTCTTACCTCAGCCTCCAGCTTAGCTGAAGTACAGGTGTCCGCCACCCTGGCCCAACAGGACTGTGTGGCGAGGGCTGGGTTCCCTGACAAGCATCCCTCCACCCTGTGGTCCCCCAGACTCCACCTGACAGAGGGCCAGAGGGTGGTCAGAAAGCGACTGCAGTCTCATGAGTCTCAAGCTGGAGCCCAGCGTTAGCAGGTGCGAGCTGCCCAGGCTTCAAAGTATGGCTGGAGTTTCCACAGCCTCACTGCAAAAAGCAGAGCTCGTGTGGGCGTGGTGGCACACGCCTCTCATCCCAGCACTCAGGAGGCTTAGGCAGGATTGCCACAAGTTCAAGGCCAGCCAGCGGCAGTCCTGGATCCCCAGGCCAAACAGCCCTTCCTGGGCCCTGGCAGCGGGAAGGTCCTGGGCTGCAGAGGCCAGTTGCTGTAAGAGCTGGAACCCAGTTAGAGACTGTGCTGCTGCTTTGGGGGCCTGGCATCCAGGTGGAAATGTGTGGGGCAGCGTGGAGCTTGGGCAGGGGTGACGCCTGCCCGCAGCAACACAGGAAGCTGCTGGGCCACAGGTCACACTACTGCTTCTCGATGTTTGTCCCAATCCCTGCCTCGAGGCTGTGGCCTCCTGCATCTCCACTGTGTGGGCGGCTGCCAGTGGGCAGCGGTGGGGTGCATCGGCAGCGAACCCAGAGCCACAGCAACTCCCAGGGATCCAACCGAGGAACAAATGGGAACTGGGGCACAACAGCAAAAGAGAGCTGCAGATGGAGGTGGCTCACACGGCCCCATGCCCTTCTCACTCCAACATCCAGCAGGAAGCACGAACTGAGTTACTAGGCTTCAGCTCCCACCCAGAATGCCCACTGTGAGCACCTTGAGCCTCAGCGGCCTGCGCAACCACCACCTGCTCCTGACAGCAGTGGGATGAGTCCACGGGCTTCAGGACTCACCCCAAACTACCAGTGCGAGCAACAAGAGTGTCTCCATACTTCCTTCATATACGAACCTTGTATGAACCCATAGCAACACATTGGATGAAAAGCAGCAGTCCAGAGGACTTCAAGATGGCGACCGGGTAGGCAGCAGAGAGAGAACCTCCCGCAGGAATGCCACTCAGACAAAGGAATATAGGAATATAGCCACATGTGAAGGACAGAAAGGGAAGAGCTTCAGCTTCAGAGACCCACGCTCACGGAAGCCTCCCGACTCAGCCAGGGGAGAGCAGAGTTCCAAGAGCTGGTCCAGGGCCGGAGAGGGGAGGGCGCAGGGAGGAAAAGAGGCAATGGTGGTCAGGAGCAGTTGTCAAACCCAGTGTGAGGATGAGAAGTTAAGACAGCCACTGGGGCAGAGTCCCCAACCTGTGGCAACCTTCCTAATCAGTGCCTGGAGAGAATCAATGCAACTAGTACACAGCCCACCACGCCCGGCTCTGCACCTGCCTCGAGGCGGTGGCACCCTGCCTCTCTGCTGGGTGAGCTGCAACGGGCGGAGAGCAGTGGGGAACCTCGGCTGCAAGCCACGGTGGCTCCCAGGGATCCGGCCGAGGAGCGGACGGGGGCTGCAGCGCCACAACTGGAGGGAGATGCAGATGGAGGTGGATTGCGTGGCTCCATGCCCTTCTCACTCAAACCTCAGGCAGGAGGCATGAGCTGGGTTTCCGGGACTCAGCTCCCACCCTGAACTCTCTCTGGGAGCATCTTGAGTCTCGGTGGCTTGGGCAAGCACCTCCTGTTCCTGGCAACAATGGGACGAGCCCACGGACTTCAGGACTCACCCCGAACTGTTAATATGAGCACCAAGAGGGTCTCCTTACAGCTAGCACATATGAACCTTGCATGAACCCATAGCGTCGGATTAGATGAAAAGCAGCAGACTGGGAGTCTGAAAAACAACATACTCTATACAGCAGACCCGAGAAAATCCTCCAACTCTATTCCAGAACTAATCTTTAGACTCAGTTCATACCCTGAACTAACAGAGTGAGAATGGGCCAGGGAGATTTCAAGCCCTTATAGCAAGCATCGTAAGTTGGTCCGGTGCTCAGCTGCAAGGGGTAGGGAACGGTAATGCTGGAGATCAGGAGGAGGTGGGAGGAGAAGAAAGGGCTTCTGGCATCAAGGCAATGGGACAGAGCCAAATGGGTCACCGAGGGTGCCCCGACGGGGGCGCATGCCCCGCGGCTGCTCTGCTGTGGGCCCCGCTGAGGGCACCTCCCGGACTAGACCTGCCCCCACCCATAGCACGGTGACAGGGTGGAGCTGGGCAGTCCGCTGTGAGCATATGTGCTTTTCCACCTCCGACCATGGCAATTTGTATACACCCATCTATATTATAGTATAGTCTGAGGAAGCTGTATCTCTTCCCAAGGTGAGAGTCCAGGGGTATGCATAAACCCAGGAGTACAGTTATTATCACAGGGAAGATGACTGATTGAGTGGTAGGGCAACGGAGATGACGGAGGAGAAAAATTTAATGATCAAATAGGCCATCATCTGTGTAACAGAGTAACAAAGGTGAAGGTAACATTACGTAGGACGCATCCAGAGCTGATTCCCTTCTACGTTCTCTATAATTCTGTATTTCCTCAATCGTTTTTGTATTAACAGAAGTGAAGATAACTTTATATTATACAGCATCCAGTGCAAATTCCCTACTATCTTTTCTATAATTTGGTATTTCCTTTAATGTTTTTGTGTTAACTAATGTGAAGATAACATTATGTAATTCACCATCCAGTGCTAATTCCCTACTATATTCTGTTTCATTTTGTATTTTTGGTATTTTTTATGGCTTATTCTGGTTCATATGTCTCCATTCTTTTAAAATTAAATTAAAAAAAAAGGATGTTCGTCCGAAGTGAAGACTCTGGGTGCACGCATGTGCACATGCATGCACGGCTTTCCTGAGGATGCCATGGAGTGGATGTTGGCAGCAGGCCAGGGGTTGGTGACTCAACACCCACCATGCCCACCTGCAGCCTGGAGCTGGGGGAGAAGGCTCCACCGCATCCCAGCCCCAGGGGCAGATCCCACAGAACAGGGGAGAAAGTGCTGAGGCTGTGGCCTGGGGGCACCTCTCTCTGACACAACCACAGTACCCAGGTCCCAGGGTGGCCTGGAGGGGAGGGGGCGCCCTGTGGGTGTGAGATAGGTCTCGGGCGGGGGTTAGACTTGGGATCCCGAACACTCTTCCGCCTCCTCTGACTCTCAGAGAAGGAAAGAAACGTCATTTTAAGGCTTTGTTGTTGCAGTTTTTTTTTTTTTTTTTGACACATCTCGCTATGTAGCCCAGCCTGGTTATCAGGTTCGGCTCAAACTCGCTCCTGTATCAGCCTCCTCAGTGCTGGGATTTGGCTTTCTATCCACGGTGACAATGGACCACTTCATCCAGGAAATCCAAGAAGTGCATGGCACGTGCACGCACAGGGTCCACTGGGAACCGAGGGTGCCAGGGAAGCAGGGTTGCCTGCCCCGGCTTGCAGTCCGGTGGCGTTGAGTCACAGGTGGTGGGCCGCTGCCCACAGGATCTGCAGGGCCATGGAGAAGCAGGGAAGCTGGGCCACGATGTAGGACAGAGCGCAGGGGGGCATGCAGCTTGCCCAGGTAGGCCATGGTGTGCATCAGGCGGCCCAGGAGGACCAGCAGGAAGTGAGCCCAGGCCGCGGCGGGGGCAGGGCCCCGGAAGCAGTAGACGAGGCTCAGGAAGAGGAATGGGTAGATGTTCTCCATGTTGTTATGGTGGGCTCTGCAGGGACACAAAGTAACAGTCAGATCAAGGAGCCCCCGCTCGCGCTGAGTGCCTGGCCCACTGAGCACCCACACTGCGGTCCCCTGGTGGCCAGGCTGTGCAGCCTCTGCCGCCCGCCTGCCCCGGGGCTTGTACAGCTGGGTGGTGGAGCTAGCACTGGAAAGGTCTCAGTCACTCCCTTCCCAGGGAGGCTGAGTCGGCCTCCTGCCCTCCTCGGTTCCCTCCTTCCACCCAAAACCAAGCACCATTTCTGCAGAGATAAAACTTAATCCCAAGGCTAAGTAGGGTGAGGCCAGCCTGGATTATGTGGCTAGGTTGCCCTGGCATATGGGGCCTGCCCAAGCCTCTTTGACCTGCCGAAGCTCCTGGCGGCTTTGTTTAAAAAAACCGTGTGTGTGTGTGTGTGTGTGTGTGTGTGTGTGTGTGTAGGGGGTGTGTACAACACAGCTAGATAAATGTAAATGAATGACCCAGAAGACAGACCTCTTGCGCCGCTTCTGGGCGCCATTTCTGAGGCCTCTGATGACAGCCCGGGGGAAATGCTGGCCCCAGAAGGCGGCTGGGAGGTGCTGGGGCCACTGCAAATGCGTGAGAAAGACCGTGAGGGCAAGGAGGCTGGGCTCCCAGGACGCACCTGCGGGTGCTTCCAAACCGCAGACGCACAGCATCACCGATGGCTTAACAAGCGCAAGGGGAGCTCACAGCCTACTTCCCCAAGAGTTTCTACTACCGATGTGATCCTGTCCCCTTGTCTCCGTCCGTCTCACGGGACACACAGGAGCTGTGTGACTGCCACTCCTTTGCCGCACCCTAAAGAGACCTGGCCTCACCTCCAGGTCCTCTGACAAGTCACCTGCTCCTCTTCAGATGTGAGGGGGAAATGGCACAATAGCCCTGGTCACACACGGCTCAGGAGGCTGAGGCAGGAGGATGGGCTTGAGGCCAGCCCGGGCTACATAATGAGCTTATCTCAAAAATAAAGCCAAAGAGCAGCTCTCCCACTCTAATACTGAGCCTACTTAGGGAAATTATCACTTTGACGGACTTCACAGCCCGAGCTACTGAACCTAGGGCCTTCGTACAGACTTACATCCCAGGTCCCTTTTCATATTTTTAAAATTCTTGATATTGAGACAGGGTATGGCCAATTCCCTAAGTTGCCCAGGCTGGGCTCAAACTTTCTATCTTCCTGCCTCAGCCTCCCAGAATGCTGCAATTCCAGGCACGCGCCACTGCACCTAGCTCACACAGTCATTGGCTTTTCGATATTTTTTATGCCTTTTTTAGAGTTTCCTGCTCTGTAGTTCATCCTGGCCTTGGACTCACTGGGGCCCAGGACAGCGCTCCTCCTGCTCCAGTCTCCCGAGAGCTGGGCTTACAGGTACATACACCCCACAGCCAGGGTTCAGGTAGACATGTTTAAAGAATCTATTTTGTGTTGAGGATGGAACTCAGGGTCTTGAACCTACTGGGCAAGGGCTCTGCCTCACGTCCCCACCCAAGAACTGTTTGTTTTTTGAGTAATATTTACCACGTGGAAAGTTCGCTCATGGAATAAGGTTCACTCAAAAATAGCAGAACCCCAACTTGGATCACATCATGTGCGCCCAACCTTATCAGGTTTGTGCTGACAGGACAAAGGCGAGAAATGAAAATGCTCGGAGACTAGAATGGAGTGTGGTTTTCCTCCTTGGCTCTGCTTTTGGTGTGACCCAAACTGTCTGCCATGACTAGTTCTGACTTTTATAGTAAGAAAAACAGTTTTAACTGCCTGGGGCATGGTAGGTGATTGAGAAGATGTTCCATTTCACTCGGTGAAAGAAATGCAAAGTAAAAGCAAAATAAGCTGGGCACGAGGTGCCGGCCTATGATTCCCAGACGTCCATGAGGTTGAGACAAGAGGACGGTAAGTTCAAGCCCAGTCTAGGCAACTTGACCACTTATTTCGAGCCTGTCTCAAAAATAATAAAAGGGCTGGGGATGGAGCTCAGAGTGAAGACCCTGCGTTTGTTTTTTTTTATTTGGTTTCGGTTTTTTTGAGAGGGAGTCTCACTATGTTGTTCAGGCTGGCCTTGAACTCACTTCTGTGTAAGCCAAGCTGGTCTCAAACTCAGGTCCTCCTGCCTCCCAAATGCTGTGTTTATAAGGTGTGTGCCACCATACCTGGCTATGGCCCTGGGTTTAATGCTCAGTACTGAAAAAGAGAAAGGAAGGGAGGGAGTGAGGAGGGAAGAAGGAAGGACAGGAAGATGTGCTCTCCCTGTGGCACAGGCAGGTACCCACCTGCTGAGCTGGGAGGGATTGCAGGACCTCACAGCTGCAGAACAGCTGGGCACACGGCAGCCCAGAGCGCAATGTGCACTTCTGCTCCCTTGCACACAGGGCAGGTGAGAGGTGTACAGAGCTCTGCTCATAACAGGAAGTCAGGGACAGCACCGGCCAGCACAGGGGCCCAGCAAGGCTGCTGTGGTCTGTGCACAAATGCTACAGTCCTGGGACACTCTTTGTGGTCCTGTGCAGAGGGAAAGGGAACTCTACAGTACCGTGGAGGGGAGAAGGACGCGGGTGACAGGTGGGAGCCGGCTCTGCAGTTCTTGGTTCAAATGCACGTTATGTTTCCAAGATTAAAAATGTAACCAGCTCAGGCATGGTGGGCATGCCTGTCATCACAGTACTTGGGAGGCTGAGACGGGAGGGTCCCTGTGCATTCAAGCACAGCCTGGGCTGCATAATGAGACTCTGTCCCAAAAAGCAACACCAACAAAATTGCCCAATGCCTAAGGGGATGAGGGGCACAGAGAGCCTCACCATCCACATGCCCTGGGCTCACAAGACCTGTGCACAGGCCTCACTGACCAGGGGCACCTGTGGCCCCAGGCGTGCTAGTACTTGCCTGAGACATCACTCCACATCCGGGTCGCTCCGGCAGAACTGGGGGCCACCGTGCCTGAGGGCGTCCTCGGGGTTCGCGAAAGCCTGAATTATATCAGAGCCCTTAGTGCTGGGAGAGGCACAGCCTGCCCTGCTGTTCCACCTTGATGGGTTCCCGAGGGGAGGGCTCCTCATGAACGCCACCCGACCGGCTCTCCATCTCAAGGGAGAGCTGCGCACCAGAGGGAACAGGAGCTCCCTTGTCAGAAAGACAAGATAGGAAGAAGCTGGGTGCGCTGGGCACCCCTGCAATCCTGCATTAGAGCTGAAGAGAAGAGGATGCTTCCATGTTAGCCAGAGGAAGTGAGGAACTGGAGCAACAGCACAGGAAGCTGCAGGAACAGCATGCACAAAGGCCCTGAGGTCAGAAGAAGCTGCACAGGTTTAAAGAACCAGAAGCCAGGATGGCTGCAGACTCAGGAAGAAGGACAGGGGCCTAGCGTAAAGTCACGGGGCCAGCAGGAGTGCTAAAGGCATCTCAACAATTTCAATTTGGCCAGGAGTGGTGACCCACGCCTCTAATTCTAGCACTTTGGAGGCTGAAGCGGGAGGATCCTTGCTGAGTTCTAGACCAGCCTGGGCTACAAAGTGAGTTCAGGCCAGCCTAAAATACATAGCTAGACCCTGTCTCAAAAGGACAAAAGAAAAGGGAATTTCACTTTGCACTGGGTCTTGTGTTGCACATCTCAGTGTTCTGGGAGGCTGAGGAAGGAGGGTTGTAAATTTTAGCCCAGCCTGGGCATTTTGACAACCTACCAAGATCTGCCTCAAAACAAAAGTAAAAAATAAAAGGGATGCAGATACATCTTAATGCAATGGGGTACAAATAGAGCTTAATCTTTGGATTCAGTCCCCAGTAACTCAAAAACAATTTGGAGCCAGGCATGGCAGCCTACACCTGTCCTCACAGCACTTGGGAGGCTGAGGTAGGAAGATTGTGAGTTCAAGGCCAGCCTGGGCTATACATTGAGACTATCTTAAAAAGGTCAGCCCGGCAGGTTACCTCCTTTTCTAAATCCAAGTCCAAAGGAACTGTCTTGCTGCTTAGAACCTGGGCACCAAGGCAGGTGTGGGCACTAGAGGCGACCTTACTTCATACCTGGCCAAGACCTTCCCAGGTGACCTCAGTGAAATGGGAGGTCTCCAGCTCCTTCCCTAGGGCTGCCTCGGGGACACACTGCTCAGCTTGCAGCTGAAGTCAGAGAGACTTCAGGAGCAGCTGAATCCCTGGCCCCAGCCCCAGCATCCAGGCTTAGCGGAGACCCCCAGGCCTCAAGGGACAGGGCAGGGCAGGGCCACCTTTAATCACTGCTGTTCCAGCCTAGGTGCAAGATCCCTACCCTGGTGCCCAACCCACAGGGTAGAGACAGCCTCACCCAGTCTCAGAAAGGGAGAGAAGCTGGGTGTGCTGGTGCACAACTATAATCCCAGCACTTGGGAGGCTGAGGCAGGAGGATACAGGAGGATCATCGAGTTCCAGACCAGCCTGCACTACAAAGGTGAGCTCAAGGCCAACCTGAACTGCAGAGTGAGACCCTGTCTCAAAAAGAAAAAAAAGGCGGAGAAAGATGCGCCTTTCCGGAAATGGCTCCCTAAAGCTGGGGGCTACAGACCCCACAGACCCAGCTCCCACCAGAGCCGGAGCCACAGGGGCTCAGCGCCCCCTGCTGCTCGCCTCACTGCCTCGCTGGCGGGGTTGGGAAGTTTCCTCTGGGAACCCGATCCCCCGGCGGCATCCCGGTGACAGTTGCCCCAGAACTGGGAATTTCCACTTCAAGTTGCTCCACTCCTGTTCGGCTGGTTCCCTCTCCACCCAGATATTGGCGCTGGTGGCCGGGAAGCCGCCAGACTGCAGGGAGGCTTTTGGTCCCCAAACTCTACTTCCCAGGACCTGTGGGTCTCCCGGGGCCAAGCGCTTCACCGGTGCCATGCAGTCAGAGCGCTCACAGGGACTGCCCTGCTGAATCCCAGGGCCATGGAAGTGCCCCGAGCCAGTCGTCGACACCCAGGCCAGGTCCCCTACTCCTGACGCCCCAAGCACTGCTCACCTAGAGAAGCCCTCGGCTCACGGCTGGGAAGTGACAGCACCTACCTTCTTTCACGGCCTCACTTGGCCGGTGATGACGGCCACCACGTACATCTTGATGACCAGCAGCGTGCTGCATAGCAGGAAGGCGGGGAGCACTGGGTTGTCCACCATCGCCAGGCCTGAGGGAGCCATCGAGGGCGGCTGTACACACTGCGCTGGGGCTCTGAGACGACAGAATGGTGGGACTGAGTGCACTGTCTTCCCTGTCTTCCAGGGCGTGCGGCCTTTTGAAGAGGAGGAGGTGGGCGGAGTACAGGAGGCTGCTGAAGCTCCCGCCTACTCCCTGCCCACCCCGGGCCTCCCCAGGGCCCCTGAACCTGGAGGATGAAGCGAGATGCGGGAAGGAGCACAGGGCAGGCACAGTGGGGCACACCCGTGATCCCCCCACTCTGGGACGCTGAGCCAGGAGAATTACCCAGGAGAATTAACTTAACGACTTAGCGAGACCCTGTCTCAAAATAAAGTGACTGGAAAGCTGGGCATGGTGGCGCACACCTGTAATCCCAGCACTCAGGAGGCTGAGGCAGGAGGGATCATTGGGAGTTCAAGACCAGCCTGGGCTACAAAGTGAGCTCAAGGCCAGCCTTAACTGCACAGCGAGACCCTGTCTGAAAAAGACAAAAAGAAGTAAATGACTCCAGATGAAGTGTGCACCCTTTGATCCAAACCTGAAGATCTGTGAGCCAAGACGATGAAACCGCCCCGGAGGGAAAAGGTCAAATCAGAGGCAGACGCTGAGCAGTCCGACCCTAAAGATCAACTCTGTAAACCCCAGTTCATTGCTCAAAGTACAGCAGAGGTTGTTCTCTCCACCTGAGAACATGTAGAGCAAGACTCTGAGCTTCAGTCTGAAGAGGGTGTATTTCCCGAGATGGTCTCGTTAACTAACACTTCCCACTCCTGGAACACAGGAAACTGGGGCCCAGAGAGGCGCCGAAACCAGTCCACATGGCCGGTCAGCTGAGAAGCAGGAAGTGACCCAGACCTGGCCCGGCACAGGGTCACTGTGAGGCTCAGTGGCTGTCTGAGTACCACACGAAGCCTCACTTTCTCCATCTCAAAGATGGGTGTGAACAGGTGTGGTGGCACAGGGCTGTCAACCCTGAGCTCTTGAGGCTGAGGCAGGAGGATCACACCAAGTTTGAGGCCAGCCTGGGCTACACAAGAGTCCTTGTATCAAAAACCAAAAAATGAAGCGCATGGCTGATGCCTGGCACTACTGAGATAATCAGGGAGCAGGACCTGTGCCTGGCTTACACAGATGCTCTCCGCTTTCGGCACTGCTGTTTCTTTTCATCAACGTAGATCCAAGCAGGCCGCTCTAATTCCAGAGGCGAAGAATTTTACATGGAGGACAATCTTGCAGCCAGGCCTGTCACCCACAAAAGGCTGGCAGTGGGCGGTCACCACTGTCCCTGGAGAGAATAACAAATACACAGTAGCCAGGGCCAGGGATACAGCTCAGCGGCACAAGCACCTGCCTGGCAAGCGTAAGGTCCTGAGTTCGATTCCCTATAACCCCCCCCAAAAAAAGAGCCAGGCGTGGTGGCACACACCTGTAATCCCAGCACTCAGGAGGCTGAAGCAAGAGAATTGTTGCGAGTTCCAGACCAGCCCGGGCTACAAAGTAAGCTGAAGGCCAGCCTAAACTGAGTAGTGTAGCGAGACCAGGTCTCAAAAAGACAAAAAAAAAAAAAAACCCTACAAACACACAGTAGCCGCTTGACACCAAGGCCGCTCTATCACCTGAAGATGACCCCAAGCAGGGCTGGCACAGCCCACAGGGCAGGGAGGGTTCCGTGGGAGGTGTAGGTCTCCCTGCCTTGGAGCCTGGAAAGTCAGACTCCCTTCCGCCAGGGCTACTGTAGGCAGGCACACTCCCAGGGTCCTGGCAGAGGCGGCTGATGCATGCTGGGGACCAAAGCCAGGCACCACACAGCACAGAACTGCAATGAGGATGGGTGTGCTCCCCAAGCAGGAGGAGAAAGGCGGGTTTGGGGTGGGTCCTCCTTAACCTGTTTGGCTGAATGCAAGCCAGAGTTTCCTGGACAAGGTCTAGCACCTAGAACACCCCTAGGACATGTTTTCACTAAGCAGCAGCCCAAGACAAGAGCCCACGTGAAGGTCAGTGACTTCCTCACCCGGGTCTCAGCCTGCTCACAGCTCACTGGACAGTACAGGCACCTGACCACAGGTGTCCCACGGGAAGGCTAGCATGCAGCCAGTGAGCTCCTTAGCCCCAGGAGCATGCGCAAAGGGCCTCCCCAGGTGGGAGGTGAGGATGGCAGAGGGAGATTGGAAAGGAACCCCAGCGGGGAGAGTGCAAGAAGGGAGGCTGAGCCCAGGCAGGAGGAGCTATGTGAAAGACGCACCCTTGGGGGTTGCAAGAATCACTCTGAGAAATCTGCTAGGCCTTGAATCTCCGCCACCTTTTATTTTGTACTAGGGATTGAACTCAGGGCCTTTGCACTGAGCTACACCTACAGCTTTTTAGAAACAATTACAAGAGCCAGGCATGGTGGCACACGCCCTGTAATCCCAGCATGAGGGAGGCTGAGGCAGGAGGATCTTTGCAAATTTGAGACTAGCCTGGGCTACAAAATGAGCTCAAGGGCAGCCTGAACTGCACAGTGAGATCCTGTCTCAAAAGGACCAGCAAAACAAAACAAAAAACACAATTTTGAGAGAGCGTTTTGTTAAGTCTCCAGGCTAGGGAGGCCGGGCTTGAGTTTGCAATCCTCTTGCCCACCACCTCCCAGAGTCCTGGGATTAGAGATGTGTGACCCCCACCATGGTTTTATTGTCCCCGTTTTATTTATTTATTTTTGTCTTCTTTTGAGACAGGGGTCTATGCAGTTTAGAGTGGCCTCGAGCTCACTTTGTAGCCCAGACTGGTCTTGAACTCGCAATGTTCCTCCTGCCTCAGCCTCCCGACTGCTGCGATTGTAGGCATGTGCCATCATGCTCAGTCTTTATGTTTTATTTTGAGATGAGGCCTTGCTGAATTGCCCAGTCTAGGCTCAAACTTGTGATCCTCCTGCCTCAGCCTCCCAGAGCTCGGGGATGCCAGGCACACGTCACCAACGCCCCACTGAAGGGCTGCACCCTTGTTGGCTCTGGTGATGGCCCTAGCATTTCCACACCGCGAGGCGATGGGAGACTTTGGCCCCTTGCCCCCTTGGTGAGAGTGTGACAGACCTGCATCACCATGCCTAGGAGGGGCAGCTGAGGAGAGGACCCATGGCAATGGCTCCAGCTTTCCAAGCTCAGTGCCTCGGTTTCCCCAGGAGTGAAGCGGGACAGGGACTCCTGGAGTTGGGGGCAGCAGATGCCTCCCTTATGAGGGCTGCAGGATGGCTTCACTAAAACATCCCCAGCTTTGGATGCTCCCAAACTTCCCAGAAAAGTGTCTTTCTTGGCCCAGATGTGGTCGTGTGGGGTGTAGGCCTGGCGAAGCCTGTGGGGGTGGAATTTGGCTCTGGGATGGTGGCCACCTTCCAGAACCTTCCAGAAGCTTCCAGGCTGCCTTCCGGCTCTTCTCTCTCCAGTGCCCTGGTTTCCAGCACCTGGCTCTGCTTTAGGGCTTGGGGTTCTTCCTGATCGTGGGGTGGGGTGGAGAGCCGTTCAAGGGTACCCACATCCTCCCCCATCTTCACCTCTTTTCATTTGTTTTTTGAGACAGGATCTCACTATGTAGCCCAGGCTGGCCTTGACCCCTTGGCAATGCTCCTGGAAAAACAACTGAATTCACCACCCAATTCAAAATGGTGGGGAGATGAAAAAAACAAAACCAAAAGAAGGCCAGGTGTGGTGGCGCGCGACTGGGATCCCAGCACTTGGGAGGCTGAGGCAGGATGACGTCTGTGAGTTTGAGACTAATGTGGGCCATAGAAGTGAGTTCAAGGCCAGTCTGCACTACACAGGGAGACTGTTAAAAAAAGAAACGTGGGGAGAAATCAAAGCAGAAAAGAAATGTGCAGATACAAGCAGAGATGGAAGGAAAACACTGGAATAGTGACAGGCTGGGTCTGTCATCCCGTATCTGCTGGGTGTGGGGCACACGCCGTAACCCCACCACTGAGGGAGGCCGAGGCAAGAAGTTGCAAATTTGAGGCTCAGCTGGCCAATTTAGCACCACAAAGCAAAGGATCAGAGCCAGGGCCGGGGGTGTAGCTCAGTGGCAGAGCACCGGCCTGGCAAGTGTGAGATCGTCAGTTCAATTCCCAGTCCCAGAAAAACCCAAACAAAAGCAGAGAAGGAGCTGGCTCTACTTCCAACCTGGCCTGGCCAGGGAACTGGACGGAAACTCACTGCTCGGCCATGATATAGGCTGCTCTTTGGTTGGCAGGACAGGAGAGGAACGTGTCTCAGAGAGAACAAACACACCAGGTAGGGACCAAACTCCAAAGGTCAGCAGCGCACTCTGTGGGCTGAACTGTGGGCAAAGCAGGCCCCCAGCGGCCCTGAGGGGAAAAAGCAAGGCCAGCTTTCTAGGGGCATTCAGCTCCAGCCTGTGCTTACTCCAGATCTAGCATGAACTCATTGGCCCCCAGAAATTCCACTTCCACAGGTCTGTCCTGTATTTGCACTGGGAAAAGTAGAAGATCCTGTTGGCAAGAGGTTTTTTATTGTGGCATTCTTTTAGTTCTGAGAGGTTGGAGATGTGTGAAATGCCCATCAATAGGGCTCTGGGCCAATAAATCACAGCAGCGTGGCATACGGGGAGCGCTATTCAGGCATGACAATGGTTGTGAGGCATTTCGAGGCCCTGTGCGAAGGATCCAGGATGGCTTGTTGGGCTGGGGGATGAAAAGTGCATGTGAGGCTTTCTTTCGATAGAGAAAGTATTGCATGTGTTTTATGTGACTAGCAGAAGGCAGAGCTGGAAGGAGGAGCAAAAGCTAAGGAATGTCCTCCTAGCATGATAGCATAAATCTCATTTTGGCACCTTCAAATTAGAAGAGAGGAAAGGGCATAGGAAACAATCATAACATGTATAAGTTTAGGGAATCTAATATACACTGCAGTGACTAAGTTCTTAGCCAATACATGGTTTACATGAAATTTGATGAGAGATGAAATTTGACATCCTCACCTCATTGGCATGCATGTCCACACATGCAATGCTAGTGGCATAAAGTAAGACCAACAGAACACTATAATGGGGTCAGAAATAACTCTGTACATGTATAATCAATTGGTGTTCAACAAAGCTGGAAAACATAAAAGGAAACTAACAAACAGGTCAGTACCTTTAATCAGTGGTGTTGAGAGAACTGAATATTCCCATGCCAAAGTTTGGAACGAAATCCCTTTCACCCTAGACAAAATGTATCTCAGAATGGTTGAAAGAGCTGAATATGACTTGAAATTATTGAACTAGAATAACAAAACTTGAGGGAAATTCTTGTAGACATTGGTGAAGGTGTTTGCTTATTTGTCTTGATAAGACACCAAGAACATATAAAACAAAATTGAAAGACAAGAGGGGTTATATTGAACTAAGAAGCTTCCGAATAGCAAGTGAAACAGAGCAATAAAGGGACAAACCTATGGAATAGGAAACAAATTCTAAGCCATTCATCTAAGAATGATTATTTTATAGAATGTATAAGGAACAAAAGCTCTCCTACTGGCTTTCCCCGGCCTGGGCATTAAAGAGTCGGCTGGATAAGCCGCGGCAAGCAGTGGGCGGGTCCTGAGAGCTGGGCCCCTGAGGCGATCCATGCTTTGCTTGGGCCGCAGCTAGGCTGAATCCAAGTACAACCGAGTGCGATTGTGTTGGGACGGACCCTCCCAGCTCCTGAACCCGATTGGCTCAGAGGCGGCTGTAGCTAGGAATTGTTGGAGGCGGCGGAGCAGAGCAAACTCAGAGAATGCGCTCCTTGGGCAGACTGCGCGGCAGCGGTCCAGGATCCTGCTCAGAGCCCCACCCCGCAGCCGGTGCCGCGGAAACTGCGGCAGCTGTGGTCGGCAGCTCCTGTGAGAAAGCCGAGGAGGCGGAGAAACGCCAGGGAGTGCCAGGATCTCCTGCTGGTACGGATCTTGGAAGGGGTGAGCCGAGTGAACACCGCAGCAGGATTTCTGAGTGGGGAAGAAGCTCGGCCCAGGGAGATACATCAGAGCCACATTCCTGCCTGCACGATCCCAGGGTGAGTTGATAGGGCGCCCTGACCATTTTCTTTTTTTGAGTCGGGAAGAATCTCTGCCCAGTGAGGGACATCCGAGCAGCTTTACTGACTGCAGGAACCCCGGGTTGGAAGAGCTGGATGGGCACCCCGATGGGATTTGTGAGTGGGGGAGGAGCTGTACCCAGGGAGGAACACCTGAGCGGACCCCTGCCTGAAAGGGCCCTGGGGTGGCGAGTTGTTTATGCGCCCCAGCCAGGTCTCAGGGTAGGGAGTAGAAGTGGAACTCTCAGCAGACAGCTTAAGGGACATTCTCCCAAAGAGAAGAAATCATTGGAGCAGCCTCTGCAGCAGACCTTTGCCTGCTGAACTGCCTCGGGAATTTATAGCTCCACATTTTGAATCTGATACCCAAAAATGGGAAAACAGAGGAACAAAACGCAGGCTGAAAACTCAACCCCACCCAGAAAAAGTTCTGAATGCAAGGATACAGGGGAACCAGGAAGCCACATACCTGCAAGTTATGAAACGATTGCATCTGAAATAAAACAACTCCAACAGACCATAAAAGAGCTTAAAGCAGAAATAAGCCACATACCTGCAATGATCTCTCACACAAAAAACGAGCTGAAAACAATAATGGAAGAAATGTTC
Organism: Dinomys branickii; assembly: GCA_004027595.1. NCBI lineage: Eukaryota > Metazoa > Chordata > Mammalia > Rodentia > Dinomyidae > Dinomys > Dinomys branickii. Next base: position 2,858 of record PVLD010029119.1, on the reverse strand, counting down.
CGTACACATAGACAAATAGGTAAAAGACTAGAAGAAAATAGGAAACGAATGAAAACGTTACAAGAGCAATTTAGGAATAAATTACCAAGAATGAAACAGGTCCAAAGAGAATGCCAGGATTTGAAAACTTACACTGAAAGCTTGCAAAACCGCTTAAATGAAACCGAAGATAGAATTTCAGAACTTGAAGACACCATGGCAGCTTATGAGAGTGAAAGGAAGGATCTCATAATATCATCAAAGACACAAGAAAAGTCAATCCAACAGCTCCAAGATGAGACAAAACGTAACAATATTAGAGTTATAGGAGTGAATGAAACAGCAGGAGACCACACAAATGATATAAAAAGAATATTTGCTGAAATAATAACAGAAAATTTCCCAAACAAAGTAAAAGATACTGAAGTTCAGTTAACCGAGGCATATAGAACCCCAACGATCCATAACCCAGAGAAAAACACACACAGGCATATAATAGTCAAGATCCCAGATATCGAGCAAAAGAACACAATATTAAAAGCTACTAGAGAAATGAAACAGATCACCTATAAATGAAAGCCCATCAGAATCACAGCAGATTTCTCAACGGAAACCATGAAATCAAGAAGAGCTTGGAGCAAGATATTACAGATTCTGAGACAAAACAACTTCCAACCCAGACTGATGTATCCTGCAAAACTATCCCTCAAATTCAATGGAGAAATAAAATATTTCCACGACAAAGAACAACTGAAGAACTTCATGAGTGCCAAACCAGCATTGCAAACAGCACTAAAAGATATTCTAGATGGAGAAAAAAGAGACCACAATTCCTAGAACAACAATAGAAATAACTCCCTAAACAGAACAAGCAAGTAAACAGTCAGCAAAAGAAGGAAAACAACAAGTAAATGACATGACTATAATAAGCCAACATATAACTATGATAACCATTAATGCAAATGGCCTCAATTCAAAAGTCAAAAGGAAAAGATTGGAAGAGTGGATTAAGGAACACAATCCAACGATATGCTACATACAGGAAACACATTTTACTCAAAAGGAAATCCACAGGTTGAAAATTAAATGTTGGAAAACAATTCTCCATGCAGCAGGTCCCCAGAAAAAAGCAGGGGTAGCTATTACATTTGCAAACAACGTAAACTTAAAACCAAAAACAATCAAAAGAGATAAAAAAGGCCATTACATACTAGTTAGGGGAAAGCTGCAAGAGGAAGAGGTAACAATCCTAAACATTTATGCACCAAACCATGGAGCACCTAACTTTACAAGTCAAATCTTAATAGACGTAAAAAATCAAATAACTAATAACAGTATTGTAATAGAGGACCTAAACACTCCTCTGACGGAAAGAGACAGGTCAATTGGACAGAAACTCAGCAAAGAAATAACAAACCTGAACCAAAAGTGTGAACAAATGGACTTAGTAGATGTATACAGAGTGTTCCACCCGACAACATCAGAATACACATTTTTCTCAGCTGCACGTGGGTCTTTCTCCAAACTAGACCACATTCTAGCCCATAGAACATATCTACCTAAATGCAAAAGAATTCAAATTATCCCATGCATATTATCGGACCGCAGTGCAATAAAACTGGAAATTAATGACAAACAGAACTCCAAAAACCACATAAACAGGTGGAAATTAGACAACAACCTCCTGAATAACCAATGGGTCACACAAGAAGTTAAAGAAGAAATTAAAAATTACCTACAAATAAATGAAAACGCAAGCACAACCTACCGGAATCTGTGGGCTGCAATGAAAGCAGTTCTCAGAGGGAAATTTATAGCAATGAAATCACATACAAAGAAAATGCAAAGAGAGCAAATAAATAACCTAACGATACACCTCAAACTCTTAGGAAAAGAGCAACAAGCCAAACCAAGAGCCCAAAGAAGAGAGGAGACTATAAAATTAAGGGCAGAAATTAATGAAATTGAGATGAAGAAAACTCTATAAAAATTAGTGAATCAAAGAGTTGGTTCTTTGAAAGAATAAATAAAATTGATAAAACCCTAGCCAACCTTATGAAAAAAAGAAGGGATAGATCTCAAATTCATGCAATAAGGAATGAAAAGGATGAAGTCACTACAGATCCAAAAGAAGTACAAAAGATCATTAATACCTACTTTGAAAATCTGTATTCCCATAGGATAGAAAATACAGAAGAAATGGACAGAATCCTAGAAAGGTACAAATTGCCAAAATTAAATCAGGAAGATATAAAAATCCTGAGCAACCCAATATCAATTAATGAGATTGAAAATGTTATTAAAAACTTAACAACAAAGAAAAGCCCAGGGCCTCATGGATTCACAGCAGAATTCTATAAAACATTTAGAGAAGATCTATTGCCAACACTCCCCAAACTCTTCAATGAAATCGAAAAGGAAGCAACTCTCCTCAACACATTTCTGGAGGCAAGTATTATACTGATACCAAAACCAGAGAGACCCAACCAAGAAAGAGAGCTACAGGCCAATCTCGCTAATGAACATAGATGCAAAGATACCCAACAAAATATTGGCAAATAGATTACAGCGAATCATAAGGAAAATTGTACACCACGACCAGGTAGGATTCATTCCAGGAATGCAGGGATGGTTCAATATTTGCAAATCAATTGATGTAATACACTATATTAATATAGTGAAAGACAAAAACCACATGATCATCTCAATAGATGCAGAGAAGGCTTTCGATAAAGTCCAACATACATTCATGTTAAAAACCTTAGAAAAAATAGGAATAGATGGCCTCTTCCTCAATCTGATCAAAGCCATCTACAACAAACCAACAGCCAACATCATACTAAATGGACATAAACTGAAAACTTTCACTTTAAAGTCAG
>PVLD010029118.1:0-18488 GCA_004027595.1 Dinomys branickii | reverse complement strand
GGGGGGGCGGGAGGGATCGAGCTGTCCGTGTTCTCAGGGCGTTAGGACCCAAGCAAATCTTCCTCCTCGCTCTCGGCGTTTGGGGCCCTCCGTGCGGCCCGCCCGACACGCGCGAAACGTGGGATTGCCGGGCGTCTCCGCCGCTAACAAGCCGATCTCTGTCGGGAGTCGCCGTGGGGCTGCGCCGGCTCGGGGGGGGCGGGAGGGATCGAGCTGTCCGTGTTCTTAGGGCGTTAGGACCCAGTAAATCTTCCTCTCTGCTCCCGGCGCTTGGGGCCCTCCGCGCGGCCCGCCTGACATGCGCGAAACGTGGGATTGCCGGGCGTCTCCGCCGCTAGCAAGCCGATCTCTGTCGGGAGTCGCCGGGGGGCTGCACCGGCTCGGGAGGCGGGAGGGACCGAGCCTGCTGCGCTCCCACGGTGCTTGGACCGAGCCAAGCTTCCTCCCCGCGCGGATCGTCCCTGGCTCCCAGAGTCTGGGGCTTTCCCACGTCTCGCCCCAGCAGCCTGGTCCGCCCTACCACATCTCCCCCGGCATCTCAGAGAAATACGCCCAGTTTAAACTTCCCAGCCGAGGTCCCGGCATTCACGCTCGCCAAGTCTGTCTCGAGCTGGCGGTGTTTATTAAGGAGGTTCGCTCCCTTGCTGCTCACCTGGTCGCCATCTTCCCCGGAGCCACCTGAAAATGTTGATGTCTGTTTTAAGTGCACAATACATGTCAAGAATTTGATAATTTATTTATTAATATTTTACGTTGCTATTACCTATGCACACTGTATAATACAATAAGAACATTGTGACAAAAAAGAAAGAGCATTGGGATGTCAAGTATGTCCTACAAAAAGACCAGGACAGCAAAAGACCTGTGTTATCAGTGCAAGTGATGTATGCGTATGGAATGTGCTACTGTTGTGTGTGCAGAGTGCTTTAGGGGTGATAACGGAAGCAAAGATTTTTATTTTATTGAACTCTATTTGTATTTCCATTTTACTTTATATGGAAATTTACCTCTTGTGTTCTTTTTTAGATTTTGTACACCAAAAAACAATGTTGAAAATTTTGATGCATTTTTATAAACAATAAATATTAAAAACTTAATATTTTATTTTTGTGATTTTTTCCTGTTAAGTACTCATTGTTTAATATAATAAAACTCATAAAGTTAAAGTTTGTTATTCATCAATAGAAATATTCTAAAGACTAAACATGGGTCTGACAATGAATGCCCCTCTCAAATTCAGAATATTAGAAGTAGAAGATGCTTAGGATATAGTTCAACTTTATTATTTTATAAGGGGAGAAAGAAATCAGGAAAAGTGGAGAGGTAGTATGTTCAAGGCCATACAAGTTAGAAACAAGCATAATGTTAGAACTTAAGTAATATACTGTGGGAAATAGTATCCACTCCTTATGTATTTTTCCATCCAAAGAACCATCTATCAGGGTATCTTCTCAATATCTCACTCAATTTTACTTTCCATGGATTGTAGAACAGTTTTTCTGAGTAGTGAATTTCGAATAAAGAACTGGGTATTTATGGATCCATGCCCTGATCTCTGTTTGAGATTTGGCTACTCCTCCTCCAAAAAGCACATGCTCTGATCTACTCACTTGTGAATCAAAGCAGAAAATGCTTTCCCATTTCAGGCGGAAGATGGGAAGAGACTTACCTATGCTGTGTCTGTGTTGGGACTGGGAGCTATATTTACCTCACACTACGGTTCAGCATTAGAAAGTCCCTGATGATTGTCTCAGTTCTGTCTCTAACAATTCAATGAGCAATAAGATGACCATTGCTGTCCAGCTGACTGGCAACCTGTCAACCTCCAAACTAGTTCATAACTCGAGTGAGGAAATTTAGGATAAAAGAAAAAAAAGAAATGAGAGATATTTACTGAGTTCTCTAAACGCCCTATATCCTGAAATGAATGAAGTTACTCTTGTCTATCAACAGTGCCTCTGTAATTCACTTGCAAGTAGTTCTAAAACTTCCCTGTTCACAGAAGAAGAGTCAGAGAGAAGCATAGTACATCCCGTTTTCATATACCTCTTATACTTACCCTGGGGTGGGAAAAATGGTGTGTCAGAGAAAAACTCACAGTGATTTGAGTGCTGGATTTAATTCAGGTTGGGGAAGAACAGATTTTGGAAGTGTCCAGCAGAAAGTCTTCTTTAAACTGCAATGTGTGCACAAAGGATCTTAGGGATTGGGGGAGAAAGAGTGGTAAAAAATAGAGTGACAGATTAGATTAGAAGAACTCAGACGGCTGGTTCTGGAGAGACATTGTTTCAGAAACAGAACACAAGAGAGCAAGACAGACACACAGAGGCAAAGACATAAACACAGTGCTGGCACAGGAAGCAGAGCAAGAGAGAAGTGGAAATTCTGAGAGGTGTCCTTGGTTATCTTCTTGTCCATTTTGCAGTCACTTCAGCCGACCGAGTCACTTTGCGTACTTGTGTCTCATCCTGCAGAGCTACTTCACATCAGGCATCTCCAGCATATCTTTCCAAGCTGCTCTGTTTCTGAAAGAAGTGGGATAATTCATGTTGCTGCAGCCTGAGTGAGAATCACCCAGAGAAACAGCAATGGAAAGAGTGACATAGAGGAAGTTCCAGAAGAGAATCTGATGCAGCCACAGCACAGGCTCGCAGACCCAGAGCATCAGGCCCACACTCTGTGACCTTAGAAAAGTCACTCCCAGCCTTGAGTTTTAGTGTTAGTTGTAATAATAAAGTATTCCATGAATCCAAAGCTTCCTTTAGGTATTCCCCAGTTCTGTGAGTCTCAGAGACACAAAAGTTGATTTATTGGAGAGAAATGAAAATCAAATGAGTTAAGGATAGAAACACCAGAGAAAGGAAAACCAAACCATGGCCAAAGTATTAATTCCACAGAAGCGACAACCATGGGAGAAAAGTCAAGGACAGGAGAGAACATCTAAAATTACACTGAGTAAAATGGACAAAAACTGGGGAGGAGTATTTGTCACCATGTCTTAGGTTTCCACCTTCCAGAATGCTTGCAAAGTAAATTTCTTCTATTAAAAGGATTTACTCTCTTCTGTTCTGTTATGTGAGCCTGAGAGGACTACTACAGAAGGAAAAGATTTCCCACATAGAGGTAATAAGCATCAATTAAAAAAATTTCAAGACTTTACTCATTAAACCAGTGTGTAAAAAAAAAACATTAATAATGTATGAATGGACCAGAGTGTATTTTAAAAACATGTAAAGAACAATAATAATTTAACAATCGACATTTAAAATGCATTAATTGAATAAATATTAAAGATAAATTATCTCTTCAACAAGGAAAAAATAAAAATTATAATGTGGTCAACGGACTTAGATAATTATATAAAATACATGGCCAAAGATTTGCCATATTATTGTTCATAACAGATATTCTAATACCATAAAAAATGTCTAAAATTTAAAAAATCCTAGTAAGAACTACAATTAGCAGAAACTGGAAATCTCTTATATGATTTATGGAAATTTAAAATAGTAAAACTCTTCTGTAAAAAATAGTTTGGAATATTTTCATGTCATACTATTTTATGCCAAGTTAAACATCAGCGCTATGACCTCAAAATCCATTCTAGGTGTTTCACCAAGAGAAATGAAAACTTTTGCCCACAAAGACACATCTATGAACATTTAAAAGAGCTTTATTCAAGATTCTCAGAGCCTGGAAATGATCCAAGTAGTTAACAAATGAGTGAATAAAGAAGTCTTGGTGTATTCACACAGTGAACTAAAGTTAGACATAAGAAGAAGGAATTCTTAACACTTGTAACAAAGAAACAAGAGACCAAAGGCAAACAGTGTAATTTTTAATCCTAGATCAGAAAACAAAGCTCCTTAATGACACTATATAGATCTCTGGTTTCTTGGAGTGTTGCATGGGTTTGGGAGATTGCAAAAAAGCAGGAGGGAAGGCTTTGCAATAATAGAAAATTTCTAGACCTTGACTGTGTTCTTGGTGGTTTATGTGGATGTATACTTTTGTCAGAACTCATTTTGATTACAGACTAAACATGCTAAAAGAAGGCATTTTGTTATGCATAAATTTTAGTTCACAAAGTTAATGAGTCAAATATGGAAAAAACATATTCTCAGATTAAATATTGCCCTTTAAATATACTAAAAATTCAAACCTTATTAAATGAATATGCCAGAGTTCATTTTAAAAATTTATAAAGAACAACAATAACCCAATAATCAACAATTGGAACTCAATAATGAGCAATTATTATGATAAATGATCTCTTCAAAATGGAAGAAATAACAATTTCTAGATAATAATAAGATAATAATCTCTCACATATATAATTCATTTAAAATAGCTCGTAAAGTTGATAGGAAATTAAATGATTTCAATACATAAGGTAGTTAGAACAGACCTGGCAACACAGTTTTAATTATTATTGTCATCATTATCTAATTATCGTGTCAGCTGTTTGCTATCTTATGCACCACTGGAGAAATCCCCAGTGGCACTAAAACTTAATTATCATTTATTACACCGACAAAGATTTTGCATTACATTATTGAGCTCCTGGGTTGATGTGTAAAAATCAACCCAGAAGAAAGATTGCACAGAAATAAGCTCAGGAGGCAGAAGTGACCCAATGAAAGGAAAACCTACTGGGACTCCTCAGACACCTGAAATACACAAGAGAACAGAAATTTAACATGTACTAGAGAGACCAAAGGAGAAGGATCAGGGATTTGGTTTAAGCACAGCCAAAACAAGGCTTACTAGAAAAGCTGATTCCTGTTCCTGTGAGCTGCTTCATATTTTGTCCCCTCTGGACCACCATACACACAGAAGTCTGTCAGACCCACAGATCATATTGGCCAGAACACTGTGTTCACATCCCTGAATCAGATAGGAATAGTTCTCATGTTCTTGACTTCTGGAGGAAGCCATTCCTTATGATCATCACTGCAGAACCACACAAACAGGAAGATCCTTTGTTGCTTTTATTTAGAAGACTGTCAGGAGACTGCCCACTGGTTCAGCTTCATTCATGGGACGCACTGGACCAGGTGCCTCCAGTCCTTGCCTCCAGTTTTCTCACATGGTTCATCCCCTTGCAGGAAAGTGGGGTCTGTCATCATCAAGAGAAAACACAATTCTTCAAAACATGGCCACTGAAGGATACATATGCCAGCCGGTCACAGAACTTATTGTCAAACCCGCAATGATTTTTACAGGAACCAATGTGTCACTGCCCTCTATTACTGAGAACCTGGTGTCACATCGCTGCTGGATGGACAGCCGCACTCCTTTGTAGTGTCGTTAATTCATAAGCATCAGGTATCAACATTGCTAAGTCCTGTGTGACTCTGTATGAGGTGTAGAAATGGACTACACAATGTGCAAAGAGTGGCTTCACATGGCACAAGGTAATGGTAAAAATCCAACAGCTAACATCTCGTAGCCAACAGAAAATAGGCAGTGAGCCCAGGTAGGAGCACCAGGGGGGACCTCAAACACACAAGAGCTTCAGAGAAGGGTTGGAATTCCAGAGCAGATTCACTTTTATTAATAGAGCTCTTCAATGACAAAGTGAGTTCTTGACTTTTTTTTTAAAAGTTAGTTGGAGTCAGCTGTGACTTTTTAATATTTACATAATTGCAACAGCCTTTGGAGGTACAAAAGTTTAAGATATTAATTTCAACAAGAGATGCTGTCAGGGAAAGAAATTCAGAAACAAAATGAGTTTTAAAAGTCTCCATTAAGCCAGGTGGTCCACTGGGGGTGATGCCGCAGACTCCACCCGGCCCCCAGCAGAGCCTCACCTGAGTGGAGTCCCACGGTCCACTTGGGCAAACCTGAAAACTGGACCGGGCCTCTGGAGGAGTTGTACCGAGGCGAAACTTGGCAGTTCTCAGGGTAACCCCACCAACTCGACTGGACCGTTGGCCTTGAGGGCTTGTCAGTGGGGGCTTGACCATGGCTAACCTGGTTTCCTGCCTGCTTACTGTCTCTGAGCACAGGAGCTTTTCCACCTCCTGCCATAGCAAGCTGTGTACACCCATATTTGTTACAGCATAATTTGAAGTAGCCATGTCTCTTCCCAATGTGAGAGCCTGAGGCAGTAAATAAACCCAAAAGTACAGTTATTATCAGAGCTAAGATGACTAATTGGGTGGTAGAAAAATGGAGATGAGGCTGGAGAAAATTGATTAATTGAACAAGCCATCATCTGTATAACTGAGCAACAAATCTGAAGATAGCATTATGTAATACAGCATCCAATATTAATCCCCTGCTATCTTCTCTGTAATTTGGTATTTCCTTAATTCTTTTTGTGTTAACTAATGCAAAGACAACCTTATGTAATACAGTATCCAGTGCTAATTCCCTGCTATCTTCTTTATAATTTTGTATTTCCTGTATTATTTTTGTTTTATTTTGGTTTGTATGTCTCCATTCTTCTGTCCTTAAAATAAATTTAAAAAAAAAGATAAAAAGTCTCCATTAGAAGCCTGAACATTCTCAGTCCCGTGCATATTTCAAAGGTCCCAGGCAGAAAACGTTGCCCCAAATATAGCAGTGAGGAATGGAGGAGTATTTTTAAGTGCACAAAAATGGACAGATTTAAGGAAAAGAGACTACGTATGTTTTTGCACCCTTAATAAACTAAAGTGAAACATTATTTGTCTCTAGATTTAAAAGAATGAAGAAAAATACAGCCACATAACATTGGGAGTATAACGTGGCAGTATGAAAGGACGGCCAGGCAGGTCAGAAGCGTGGCCATTGCCGGCACACACAGCGTTACACTGAGTAATGAGGCGAAAATTCCCCAATCCCTCTGCTCTTCTCCACAGTCTCCTGACTATTGCAGTGGCTCCATTCAACCAGAAGCAAGAAGAAAAAGGATTATAGGGAGGAGGGTCACGGAAGTCACATTCTTGGGATGCCAAGCAGGGTACAAAAGGGTGGAATAAGAATCCTGGAAAATGGAGGCCATTTCACATTTCTCTTGTGTATTTCTAGTCAGGAGTTCTTTTCCATCAAAATATCAGGGAATCATTTCTCATTTCATTTCCATTAGAATCGTGTTTACCCTGTCTGTAGTTTCTTCCTTTAGTGTCATTGTTCTAGAGCATTCACTTTGTTAATAAAAAATGACTTGATAATGGATTGCAATTTAAAGAGGAAAAACATTCTTTATTGGCAAGAGCATACATGCACCTACTCAAATAGTGAACCATTAAAATAATGACTTAGGCAGGAAGTGTTTTAGAACTTCCTTGGAAGTTCAAAGATATCAGATTCAAGGGTTTCCTCAAGATTGCAGCTCTTCAAAACCTACAGGAGCAACTTCAGTTTTGGGGTCCTATATGAATCCCATGAACATCAGCATTCCGGGCTTGGGAAAGACAGGAATGGGAGGGGGAGGCTATTCTGTATCTTTGTCAGTGCTAAGCCACGTTGTACCATCCAGCATCAAGAGAGACTGGGAAGTGGCATCATCTTACCTAAATTAAAATTCAGAGAATTACTGTATAAAAAATTGTATAATAGAAATTTGGAGATGCTCTCAGATTCCCTTTTACTAGAATCTGTGCTTATAAAAATATTTTTTGGCCAGTCTCTTTTTGTTGAGATTCAGACCTCACTCTGACTGCCTACTTCTTCTACACTGCTGAACGCCAGCCCCAAAACAAACCCGACCCCCATTCTGTGAAACAATATCCTTCTAATTGCTGAGCAAATAATCCTCACTTCAAAAGTACTTCACTGGTCATAACATGAAATCAGAAGGAGGAGGATTCCACTGACAAAGTGCATAGAAACCACTCGCTGAGATAGCACACAGGCTTGAGAAAAAGCAGAGAAAAATTTCAGGGTATGTAAGACTACCCTCACTGACTTCTTGGTTTTTCTCTATCCAAACAGCATTGAAACATTTCTGTCCTTATCTTCATCAGAGTTATTTTTTCCTGTTTGTATCATTCTTCTCTAGTGTGAATTTTATGGAGCTTTCATCCACGTTCACTGAAAATAGGATGTAATTTTAAAGGGGAAAACATATTACTTATTGTTAGAGTGTAAATCGGACTCCTTCCAGTCACATCAGTATGTCCGCCTAGGGAAAGAGAAAGGTGGGAATGGGGTGCTGTGATCCTTCTTTCAGTCCTATGGCCCAGGAATTGGTTACACCTTTTCTGTTCACTTGGCAGCAAAAGGGAATTGAAAGTGACATCCTTTTTCTAGTCTAAAACTCTAGAATGATTCTGTGACAGAAAAGGAGAATGGATACTAAGAGAGATTAGCAGTCTCCCCAGCACCTGAGGGTCTCGCAAACTCTGAGCTGACTTCAAGATACTTCAAGAGCCCCTCAGAAATAAAGAATGATGGGCCAGAGGACAGTGGCAAAGATGCAAGGTAGGGCTCCAGAAGACTGGGGCTGGTATTGTAACTGCTCTTCATGATGTGATCTCAATAACTTTCCTCTGACTACTCTCCCTTTGTTACATGATGATATCACCACAGATACAATAGTCATCAAAACAAACATGCTGTCTAGCAGGAAAAAACTAACAAAATTTTTCCCTCATGTAGGTTTTCTGTTTACTCTGATTATCTCCCTAACTGTGCAGAAGATTTTTAATTTGACAAAATCCCACTGGATGATTCTTGGTATTATTTCCTACACTATTGACTTTCTATTCAGGAAGTCCTTGTCTGTACTTATGGTTTCAAGTGTTTTCCTGAAATTATCTTCCAGCAGTTTCAATGTTTCTTTTCCTGTTGTAAAGACTTTGATCCATTTTGACTTGATTTTAGCACAGGATTCGAGGAACGGAGATAGTTCCAGTGTGCTCCTGGTTGCTCAGCAACATTTGTTAAAATGTTTATCTTTTCTCCAATGTTCTTTGGGGGGACTATTTTATCAAAATCAGTGACTGAAAGTGCATGGGGTTGTTTCTGTCTTGTGATCCATTCCATTGGTCATATGCCTAGTTTTGTGCTAGTGCTCTTCTGATTTAAAATTACTATAGCTTTGCAGTGTTCCTTGAACTCTAGAATTGTGATGACTCCTGCTCTGCTCTTTTTCCTCAAGAGTTCTTTGACTCTTCTGGGTCTCTTCTGGTTCCATAGACAGTTTAGGACTGTTGCTTCTAGCTGAGTGAGTAATATTGCTAGTATTTAAATAGGGATTATATAGCAATTTTAAATGATATTAATTCTGCCTACCCACAAAAAAAGGGTTGTTTTTTTCATTCTCTTACATAGTCTTCAATCTCTTTCTTCAGAATTTTATAGTTTTCACCATAAAGGTATTACAGTTCCTTGGTAATGTTGCAGTCTAGAATATATTAAGGTCTCAAAAACATTCACTCTCAAAAAACAAATTACCCCATTGAAAATGAGCATATAAATTAAATAGATGGTTCTCAAAAGAAGAAATACAAATGACTGATAGGTACATGAAACAATGTTCATTCCCTCTAGGTATTAGGCCAAAACAAATCAAAATAACTCTGAGAAGCTACCTTACCTCACTGAAAATGGCAATTACTAAAAACATAAAATAAAATAAATACGGAGATTCCTTAAAAAACTAAAAATAGAAGTTCCATTTAACCAAGCTATGCCTCTCCTGGGTACATTCCTCTTAAGAGTTAAGAATTCATGTATACAGCAGCACAACTCACAATAGCTAAGTTCTGGAAACATCCTATATGGCCATCAATAGATGACTGGATCAATAAATATAGTACATATATAAATGGGATACTATACAGTCACAAAGGATTAAAATCATGTCATTTTCAGGAAATTGGGGGGAATTTGAGACTATATTATCAAGTGAAATAAACCAGAGCAGAAAGTGAAATATTACATAATATCTCTCATATGAGAAACCTAAAACATAAATAAAAAATTAAATAAAGAAAAGATGGTAAGAAGAAAAAAGACAGATTCATTAGGGATAGGAAAGGAGATTTGGGGGAGAAGAGAGAAAAGACGGGTGTGTTTAAAGGATTAAAAATTATCAAATTATGCTACATCAATATCACAATCCCCTAAAACAAATGTTACTATGATGTGTTGCAAATACACAATAACAAAAATGAACTTTAAAAGTGCAAACAGGCCAGGCATGGTGGCACACACCTGTAAAACCAGCACTTGGGAGGGTGAAACAGGATGGTCTCAAGTCTGAGGCCAACCTGGGCTACAGAGTTAGTTTAAAGCCAGCCTGAACTACATTGTGAGATACTGTCTCAAAAAAATAAAAGTACAAACAATAAAAACCCCACAAGACAGTCAAGAATTCATGCTCACAGAAGTTTAGTTCAAAGAGAAAGACAAATATATCACAGTCGAAGTCTAAAAGGGCCAAACTTTCCTGGTTTTCCTGCAATTTCCTTGTACTGGCCAACTGTGGCTGTGGGGCTCTAAGAAAGCTCACGTTGGCTGCACTCACTCTGGAAGGTCTCTGAGCAGCCCTGGACACTGATGCTTCCTCTCTTTATTCGGAGCCTCTTATAGGTGAGTCCTGTGGGTCCTGGTGGGATGGCTGCCTTGTAAAGCCTGAAAAGGCCCCTGAATTCTGATCTGTTCTAAATTCCCTTCACCCACATCTCTTTTGTGTCCACTTTTATTAACTTCTCTCTATCTCTCTGGAGCTTTTGTTTTATGCTCGGTGTTGACTGCCATTTTGGATTTACCTTGGTGATTATGTCTCTACTTTACCCCCTCCAGATATAAGCAGCACAGTAGTGTCAGGTCCAAAGAGTGAGTCTAAAGGATGCATGCTGAGTTCAAATCCACACCCTACGACACTAGGGGAAAATCACTCAACCTGTTTGAGCTCCTATTCCCTCTTCTGTGGGATAGGAAATATACCTATTCTTACCTCACAGGAGCTTGAGAGGACTAAAGGGTGTGATATCTGCTAAACTCTCAATTGGCTGTTGTTATTTGCTCAGGTGTGAGCTGCTCCTCTTTCTACAGTTGGAATTTGCAACTTTCCAACACCTGCACTGCTTCTGCTTCCTATCACAGACTTCTCTCACACAAAAGCTTTTGTCTGGAAAGTGAGCTCTACTTTTTCCAGGACGGAGAAGGCTGTAGGCCTCTATGTCACACACTGGAACTCTTCCACGGAGATTCCCTACTGTCTTTCCTCTTCCTAGAGTCATGGGACCTCTCCCTCACTCCTTCTCTATATTGCTCAGCAACTCAGCTCACACAAAAGCATTAACCTCATGCTGTGAATCAAATTGCTTCTGAGTGGTTTCCAATCCCATTCTGAGTTCTCATTGTAAAGGCACTTTTGTAGCCAACTTCCATTATTTAAACATACATAATTCTTGTAAATACACCCCCAGCTGCCCTCACAAACAGAGATGATAAGTGAGATTCTCTTCATCTCATTATATGTTTGAGTTCTGAGGCCTGAATGGTGTTTTTATTTTCTACTAAGCCAATGCCACGTAATTATTCCTCAAATAAATATGAGAAACTTGGTTTTCTGCACACAAAGGTAGGCACAGGTGACGATCAGGGCTTACACCTTCACTGGCTGACACACAGAGGCACTTCGAACTTACCTAAGCCAGCTATCCTTGCAGTGCGCATCCTGGTCCCCCAGTGTTTGATAGGTTTCTGAGTCTTTGGAAGATTTTGTTACCCTCCCCGGAAACACACAGATGGTAATTACAGCCTAGCAGTGATTCTGAGATTCAGTGACTAACCAACAGGCACAAAAGTCTTGCTTGTATGCCGAGGGGCATTAGCAGAGTATTTCTGAATATAAATTCAGCCACACAAGCCCAGAGATTATATATATATATATAGTTATATATAGTTATATATAGTTATGTAAAGTAAAATTTTAATTATAGATTCTGGTTACATAGTCTCTGAAAACTATTATCTATTTATCTGATGCTGGGATTTGATGTCTTCAGGACAGGCTAGATAGAAGAAAAATGAGGCAAAACACAATAAAACCACTCTGCTGGTTGTTTCCTTTGCTGTACAGAAGCATGTTCATATAACATAATACCATTTGTTGATTCTTGGTATTATTTCTCATGCCACTGGGGTTCTGTTGAGAAAGTTTTTGCCTGTACCTATGTCTTCTAGAGTTTACCTATTTCATCTTCCAGCAGATTAAGTGTTTCTATTCTAACATTTAGGTCTTTGATTCATTAATATAGCATAACAGTCCATTAACAGATGAATGCAAAAAGAAAATGTGGTGTTTATATACAATGGAGTACTATTCTGCCATAAAGATAAACTTAAAGCATTCATAGCTAGATGGATGCAACTTGAGAACATAATGTTAAGTGAAATAAATCAAGTACAAAGCTTGACATATATATCTATATATATTCTATACATGTGTCTTTCTATATGTACATATATAGAGAGAAGCAGAGACAGAGAGAAACAGAGACAGAAAGAAATAGAAAATAGGTGAATAGGAAGTAAGAATCCCCAAACTTCCAATTATCTATTCTGTTACTTCAAAAACTATGTCAATATATATGATGGTTTGTTTATTTACACTTTGTTTCTTAGTTCATTGAAAAGAAAGTTTTGTACTCTCATTTTTTTCTTTTTTATAAGGCAGAGTGTTTTTCTGCCTATGACTTGTATTTTCAGTAACATTTTGGCCATTCTTTAAAATTTATGATACACAGTGTATTAACTGTTGTTCTGATTATTTTGCTATGAAATTTTGTTTATGTTTTCATAGAAGTAAGGGTGCATTTTACATTTTTCTTATTTACATCCACTTGTATTACATTAAAGAAAAAAACTGCAAACAATAAAGACCCACAAAACAGGCAGGAATTCATTCTCATGGAACTTTAGTTCAAAGAGAAAGACAAATACATCACAACCTAAATCTGTGTACAAACTGTAATGTGTCCTACAGAGGTGCAAAAGTTTTCTGGTTTTCCTTCTGTTTCCTTGTACTGGCCAACTGTGGTTGTGGGACTCTGTGTAAGAAAGTTCACCTTGGCTGCACTCCCTCTGGAAGGTCTCTGAGCAGCTCGGGTCACTGACGCTTCCTCTCTCTACTTGGGGCCTCTTTGTGGGTGAGTCCAGTGCATCCTGGTGTGACAGCTGCCTTACAAAACCTGAAGTGGCCCCTGCATTCTGATCCATTCAACATCAGAGGTTGAAATTCCCTGAACACACAAACCTCACAAGATGTCAGCCAACCTTGGCCTCTGCCCATATGCAGCATACACTGCCTTTCTCTGTTCATTGTCCTGGAGGCTTTACAGTCATGTAATACAGGCGCACACCAGTAGGCTCCAAGAAAGTGCAAACTCCTTTTCTTGGCATTCTAAGTCATCTATAGCCTGACTCTTTCCAACTTTTATTTTGTTATGCTTTGTTTAATTATTTTTCCTTCTTCATAGAAGTAAAATACACACAGAATTTAAGCATTACTTGAAAAGACGTAAAACTGTATGAAACTAAAGATAAAGTACCTCACTGTACAACTCCCCAGAGAGAATCACCATTTACTGTTTCCTTACTAACTTTTGGTTATTTTTATATTAATAATATATAAATAACTATAGATTATTTTAGTTCTTTTAAATGATAAATTTACAACTTTATAAATTTTGTAAGTCCTCAGCCCTTGGCACTGCCCACTGACTCCTGTTGTAAATGATGATGTAGCACACATTAACCCTCATGTGTCTGATTAGTGACTCATTTTTAGTTGGTCAAGGAACAGGACATATTTTCAGTCTTATTATTCTAGATCACCCTTTCAGCAACCTCAGGGTGTAGCCAAATTGTGTTTTCATTTTATTTCTCTAATGTCAGTTTTAAAAAACAATCAACCACATTCATCAAAAACATCTTGTAAATAGAATGCGATTTTAAAAGGTAAAACACACTATTTTTGGTTGCAGTGTAAATTTAGATGCTGTAATAAAGGACCGCTAAAATAATAACTTAATTAAGAAATAATTTATATCTGGTCTGGAACCTCAAACATACATATATATGAGAATTGGGTATCATGACATTACAAGGCTTTCAGACACATGAACATTCCATCCGGCGGGGAAAGGAGATGGGAAGGGGAAGGTACATGCCTTCCATTAATCTCAAAACCAAGGAATTGGTTGCATTATTTCTGCTTCCATGCTACTGGTTAGGGCCTAAGCACATGGTGCCATCCAGAATCAAGACAGAAGGCGAAATGGGTATTTTCTCTGATATGAATCTCTCAGAATTATTAGGATAAAGGAAATGGAGATTGCAGGAAGCATCAATATCTACAGTTACTGATTTTATGTCAGATTCTGTGTTTATGTAAAGATGCTTTCAGAAATAAATAGCAGTGTAGGAAAGTCAGAAAGCTTTAGACAGGGCTTTAGGACAGCACCATCTGTTATTGATTTTGCTCTTTATGGTCTGATCTCAGGAAAGTTCTATTGACTCTGAAAGTCATAATGCCCTCCTATGTTTAATATGGAATTATAATCCATAGTCCCCAAACAACATATGCTAAATGTTAGAAATGCAGTAGTGAACAATAACAAATATGAATTAGTACTTATGGATTTCCAAGTTTGATGAAGAACACAAATATATGACACCCTAAAAACAGATTCTCAAAGTATTCTGCACCTTGAGTAAAGGTAACCGAAATTCTGATTTCCTCTCACATTCTATTCTCTTCAATCAAGGCTATGGGAACTTGTGTTTCCAAGAGCTCAAATGGAAGTATTCATGCCGTTTTGCCTGTTATATCCCCAAGAGAGGACTGATTCACTTCCCATTTTAAGATCTCCTGCCTCTGTGAGTTCTCTGAATTTTGGAGCAATGGCTACCTTCATAACTGGCGTTCCTCTACCTCTTCTTTGTTGTTTGTTTGATTGACTTTTCTTTCTCTCAGGTTGTAGAGCTTGCTTCTGCTAGATTTTACATTTGTCCACAATTTTGACTGCCATCTGGGATATCCCTTGTGAATTACTCCTCCATTTTCCCCTCTCCAGGAGTAACTGACACACAGTGGTGAGGGTTCACATGGCTGGTAAAAGTGTATGTCATGAGATCAACTAAGTTCAAGTTGGTCCACTGTGAGACCAAGGCAAATCGCACATCCTGTTTGGGTTCCAATTACATTTTCTATAAGAAAGGGGACAATACTGTTTCCTATCACATAGGCTATTGAGAGGATTGAAAGAGACAGTGTCTGCTAATCTCAGAATTACCTGCCCTTTCTCACTCAGAAGAGAGTTGGTCATCTTTCTCCAGTGGAAATCTGCATCAGAGCATCTCTCTTTGTATCTGAAGCCCTCCAGTTTTTCTACCATACCTCATATACGTCTCTGATACAAAACCTTCTATCAGCGAACCAAACTCTAGTAATAATCTCCTGAGAGAGACAACGGAGTAGACTTACAATGTACAAACCATTCAGTGGTCCCCATATACATCCCCAACTTCAATGATCTCTTTTCAGTGGCACTTTGAGCTCATCTTTACTTTCTAGTTCTCTATATTGTGAAACAAAAAAATTTGTCCCCATGTAGTCCATCCCAAAATGCTTCCCAGTTTTCATACAAGCCTTCTGGAGTATTACTTTAAAGGCATGTTAATGGTAGCTGAATGTGAAGAGACAGAGCTGTAATCCTAGCACTCCTGGAGGTGGTCAAAAGATTGAGTTCAGCCCGAGTAATTTAGCAAATTACTGAGAACCTGACTCAAGGCAAAAAATAATTTAAAAAGAGTTGAGACATAGCTCAGTGCAAAAGTCCTAGTTTCAAAGCCCAGTACTACATATAAAAAGTACATTAATGGTCAACCTAAGCTATTTGGGCACACATAAGTAACCCTGTAAACACATACAGAGGTAATCACATAATCACAAGAGAATTATGATACATGCAGTTTCCCTCATCTCATTACAATTATATTTTCTTGGCTTTACTTGTATTTTTCTTTTCCTTTTTTCATTTAAACCAAATATTTCACAACCACTGGGTTCATCAATTATGAATTTATGCATTGAATTAATAAAGAGGACACAAAGCACAACACTTTGAGCTAGACAATAGGAATATAAAAAGTTTCTGTCTTCAGTGACTGACCCACTAAATTCTTTGTAACCTATCAGGAACAGAGACTTCATACCTGCATTGGCAAGAGGCCATACTTTCCTCATGTTCTTAAATGTCACTTCTCTTTTTTTCTCTCTTTGGACACACTATTCTTAGTCATAGAGCTTCTATGAACATCTCTTATCTTTGAATTCCTGCACTTGAGAGAAAAGTTCTGGCCTATGATAGAGTAATACATGTATCTTTAGCTCAGCCTATCTCACATCAGTAAGAGAACAGGTAGATATAGCTGACATAGATAGATATAGTTATATAGCTCTGTCAATATATAATACAGAACATAGAACACATAATATATAATATAGTATGTAATATATAATATGTGACATAACACAATAAATATATAGCATATAGTTTTAAAGTAAAATATGAACTGTGGCTGAATTCATGTTCAGAGCCTTTCTAGATTTTGATACTTTACTTATTCTCTGCATGCCTCTGTTTCCCTATAATGCCAAGACAGTAATTTCCCCAAAGCAGGTTTGTCCTGAGCATCAGTGATGCCATAGCACATACTCAGCTTAGAGCTTTTACAGCCATCAGTGGTAGGCAGGGTCCAAGGAAGAAATGGCATGGTGGAAGGGCATGGCAGAAGAAAGCTGTTCAACCCATTGGAGCCAGGAAGCAGGGACAGAAGAGAGGAGCCTGGGAAAGGAATACACCCTTTCAGGTCAGGCCCTCGGTGCCCACCTCTACAGAGGCAACACCTCCTAACAGTAGGTCAGTTACAGCACCTCCATGGTCCAACCACCTTCCAAACACATGAGCCTGATGGGAGACGTTTCCATAATAATTTCCAAATAGACTTCAAAAACCTGCCTTTTCCATTATTTCTTAGAGAAAGCCGTAATGCAAAAATAAAGCATCTCTGTCTGTTCACATCACCAGTATATCTTTACAATTTCTCAGAATCACGTAGGATTATTTTACTTGGAAATTTTCAGATAGTTGAAAGAATCTCTTTCTACATAGAGTGATGTCAACAACCTCTTGGAATAGGAGGGTTTTTTTTAATATCCTTCTTCCAAATATTTGCGTTTCATTAGTTCTTGTATATAGCTTATAGGTTGTGGATGTGTATTTTTGTGTCACTTGTGATACTGTACCACATGTGTAGACTCATATAACCCCTACTGCATTCAGAGTAGGAAATTGTAACTTCACCTCAAAAACTCTTTTGGGATATCTCTTATAGTCAATCCACTCCATCCCACTTCCAGACTCCCTGGTTACTATAGACCTGTTCTTGACCTCATCTCTATGATATTATATCAAAAACATGATAATATAAACAGCATTGTTTAAATTTGCATCTCTTGCATGAGCAGTGATGTTGAACATTTTTTATATATTTATTTGCCATTGGTATTCATCTCAGATGCCCATTTTGGAGTTGGATCTTTAAATTGTTGGGGTATGATTTTTTCAGTTTTTTTACAGTCTAGATATAAGTCCTTTGTCTAAAGGACAACCTGCTAAAATTTTTTCCTACTCTGCGAGTTGTCTTTTCACTCTGTTAGTGATTTCTTTTGCTTTGCAAAAGCTTTTTAATAGGATGAGATCCCAATTATGGATTCTTTGTATTATTTACTCTGTGATCAAGGTTTATTTTTTAATAAAAGCACAAAAACATATTAACAAACAGACACAAATTAGCATAAGAAATAATACAATCAAAGCTGATTTACAGACAAGGAGACATGGACTCAACAATGGTTGTTGCTTTACCTATTGATATCTTCGAAGTGTATATACATGAACACAGATACAGACATATGAAATTGGTCAAACAATTAATCATCTCAACAACAGAAAATCACAAAAAACAGAAAACAAAAGACAAAAATAAAATAAAATAAAATAAACAAAAAAATAATAATAAAAAAATTTAAACCAACAATAGTTGCTGCTTTGCATATCGATATCTTCGAAGTGTGTGCTCAGGTTAACACATACAGACATACAAGATTGATCAAATAACCCGTCATCAATTGTTCCTTAGCATTAATTGATATAATACACTAGTAGAACCATGTTAGCCCTCCTGCACATATGTATATACATATATACATACATACATTTTTGCCTCTTTCTTTTCTCCTTTCCCTCGTCCCATCTGTTACTTGTTTTTGAACAGGTTACCTTCATGTCTCTTAGTTTATATTCCCACCCTCAGGTTCTTACACCAGTGATACAATACGTTGCCTGCACATGTACCGCTGATTTATTTCACTTATGAGTATGGACTCCAGTTTTGACCATTTGCCTACAAAGTCCCCAAAACTGTCTTTCTTTATAGCTGAATAATATTCCATTATATAAAAATGCCACAATTTT
>PVLD010029117.1:0-18489 GCA_004027595.1 Dinomys branickii | reverse complement strand
AACTTTTTTTTTTTGCGGTACTGGGGATCGAACTCAGGACCCTGCGCTTGCTAGGCAAGCGTTTATTCCACTGAGCTATATCCCCAGCCCCTATATATGCTTTAAAAAACCTCATGAAATTAATGCTCATGTGTGATAATGGAGAAGTGTCCATTTGGTTCCTATCAGTGAACATTCATCGATTGTGGGTTTGGTGTACAAATCACATTGGAGGAGTGCAGACTGGGGACGCTCTGTGTGTGCACTGGGGAGCAGCATGGCACGGTAGTTTTAGGGGAAGGATATTTGCTTGAATTTAGTTATAACCTTATCTTTCAGTGAGCAGCTTATTTAGTAAGATCTTATTTCTGGAATAGAGGTTGAAATTTTTGAGAAGAAATTTGCTTTTTCTATGATTTGCTTTATTTTTTTGGTACCGGGAATCGAACTCATGACCTTGTCCTTGCCAGGCAGGCACTTGTGCCACTGGGCTATATCTCCAGCCCTCTCTGATTTGCTTTAGATTTTAACTTAGATGCCCTGGTTACACATTACTGACATACTAGCAAATCCCGCAGCATTTATCAACAGATGCTTCTGAAGTCTCTGAAGCTCTTAGTTTGCAAATTTTTCCTTAAATGTTTTTAGTGAGCAAATGGTGGTGGGTGGTTCTGATCAACTAGTCAGACCCCTTATTTTGTGGCCATATGGAGACTTCAAACTGTTCAAGGCCTGGCCGGGAGTAAGGAAATGTCTAATTCGGCCCTGAGATAATTCAGAGGGTTCACTAGAGGCATTGGAGCTTCTTCCTCAAAATCAAAACCCTCTGAGAAGTACAGCAGAAATTACCTAAGGTTAGTATTGATGTGTCCAGGTTTGTGGGTTGAAAGTAACCGGGTGGACTGAATTGTATTCTGAAGTAAGGAAAGACATACTAGTATTTCTGTTCTGAATGCTAGAAGGCAGCTCCCTGAAGCCCATTTCAGAATGAATTATTGACCACTGGGTTCAAGACTACTCACCTCTGCTAAATGGTCCATCCCAAGGGCCAGACTTCTTCTGATCATCTTCAGAGCGTGTCAGGAATTTACTTTCCTCCCTCCCTGTGCTGGGGCAGCATTTCTAGTGGCAGTGTATGTTGGCTGTGTTTTACTGTATCAGTTGAGCTGATACAATAAATACTGAGTTTTGCTCACAAATGCAAAATAAATGATTTGTGCTGTACCCCTACCTAAACTGAACAGTAAGAATGAGCAAAGCGTCCGCTCTCACCTTCAGTGGAAAGGGAACTCCCAGGGAGGATGGACAATGTACAAGCTGCTGTGAAAAGAAGTGTGTTGTTTCTGTGTGTAAGCTGGAAAAGAATGTTTTAACTTTGTAAGTAACAAGAAGCTTTGGAAAAGGTTTGCCTGACGCTGTCATCCACTAACGTAGCCACTTGTGCCACACTTCCAGTCATACTTTTCCATTAATTCCAGGCTGTGCTAATTTCTCATGGTGTCCTCCAAATTCACTGGGTACGACCCATACACATGCAAGGAAGAGGATCGAGCTGTGCAGGGGAGAGACGGGCGGAACCTAGGCCTGCCTCAAATGTGCGCTTTGAAACATTGTTCCAGCCAAGGGGGCCCAGCGCACTGGAAAATTCTGTTCCCAGTAAAGAGGAGCTAGCTAAGAGTGCATTGTATATGCTTCTCCACGAGGAAGTAGCCGCCTCCAACGGACCGCCTGAAATCCGGATGGTCCAGGTAAGAAACGGTGTGCACAGGAGCAAACAAAGTTTGAAAAATCGGCCAGGGGCCCTTGCCCTGCTGCCATTTTGATGATACATCAGTGTCAAGTTCACACATAACTGGGCGTTCAGCGTAAATTTTTTCTTAGCAGCAAGTTTAACCGTGTACATTGTGCATCTGCTACGTTGGGACTAAATCTGCTTAAATGGGCTTCTGCTCACTTAGTTAGGTTTCCTCTAATCTGACGCACAAAGTACCTCATAGTACATCTAGCGCACTTCTACTTGCAAAAGTAACCCTGTGCCAGGCACCATGGGGCAGTACTGTGAGACTGAGGCAGGAGAATGGAAAACTTGAGTCCAGCCCGGGCAGCTTCACAACTTAGCGAGACCCTTGTGTCTCTGCTGTTCAAGATGAAAAGCCTGTGTCAAGATCTGACCCCTGAAATTACTCAAGATTTACCTCCCCATTTCCAACCTTTTTCTGGAAGGAAGAGACTGGCCTGTCTATAGAAGTTTCTTTCCTTAGATCATGGAGTCAGTGAATGCAAAAATAAGACAATCGAGGAGAGAAAACCTTTTCACTTAAATTCAGTTTAGAGGGGAGTGCTTAGAAACAGTTAAAAAGAGGAACACTGTTTGAAGATGGGAGGGCAGCTGAGAGGAGGGTGCAGTGCCTTGGGATATGCAGAGAGTTCTGGCAGCTTTTGTGATCCTTAATTCACTGTCATTCCAGTCTTCCCTTGGGTTTGAGGGAGGATCTAGCTCTGTAGTCCATACTGGCCTCAACCTCAAAATCCTCCTGCCTCATTCTCCTCACTGCTGGGACGACAGGCCTGTGTCACACCACACCCGGCTTGCAGTTTAGTTTTTAAAGTGCAGATAGAACAAAAAATTGCAGAATCTTCTTCCCCACAATCAGGAACAGTAGGGACATGCACTGCACTTGATTAGTACACACCCATCGGCCCAAGCACCCACTGCGTTTGTGGGCGGGAGTTTGGATAGAACAGTACACTCTTGAGGTAATGCGAAATCCGGTCTTTGCGTGTTTATGATGCGGATGGTTCTGAGCATAACCACGGCCTTTTCTCTTGGATTTAGGGAGAGGTTTATCAGACGCGATGTAGTGGGCAAGCTGTTCGCTTTACGAACGTCGATCTTTAATCATTGCGGGGAAGGTGAGTGAGACCTCAGAGGGGCGCCTGCTTGTTAGCTGTCACTCTGGGGAACAGAACGCCCTTGGCTGTGTCAGAACTCACCAAGGGAAGAGCTGGTTTCCCCGGGCCTGGCCTTTGACTTGCTATTACATGTGCGCATAACCGTGGCATCCTTTCAGCCTTTTCAGTAGTGAAGTACAACGTGCTTCCCAAGCAGCCCCTCACCAGGGGATGGGTCCTCAGTGCAGAGCTGCAGGGGATGGGGTCGGGAGACCGGTGGCTCTGTCACGATCCACCAGTGATCCTGAAGCTGAACACATAGCCACAGGGCGGGGCATGGGATGCCGGTTCTTTCCTGCTGGCCTGGAATAGGAGACAGTGTTCCCTAAACACACAAATGAAACCAAATGTCAGAGTTCATGATACAGAAGAGTCCCATCTGTGCTCTCTGATTTTTCTGTTGCAAGCTGAAAACAGAGTGAACTTCCAGCCCCTGCAGTGAAATTTTCATTTGTGTTGATCTCTCAACAGTGCAGCACAGCAGTATTATGGGTCATCTGCAGTGTCGTGGCCCCCAGCAGTATCCTATACTGGCCTAGAACAAGCTTCCACGGTTCCAAATCTAGGCCCCCAAGTCTGTGTTTTATAGACCCTGCTGTATCTAATATTAGTAGCAGAGGAATTCCTCCTATTTTTAGAATGCTCTTTTGTGTATTTTTGTACACTTACAAGTCCGATATTTCAGCAGATGTTCCTCTTGGTAACTGATGAAGAATGTCCTATATCTAGAAAACGCCTCAGTGCTTACTGTCTTTTCCAGGTCTTGTCTGTTTCTGTGTGGCTGCTGGTGATTAGGTGCTGGGATACACGTTCACGTATATGAGCTAAGGATGTAAGGATCAAGCCAATTATACAGTCCTTCTACGACTATATGTTGGATGTGTCAGAGTTTATGTATTTTTCCTCATACTCATTTATAAAAAAAAGGTGAAATTAAAAAACACTATGAGCAAAGCAGAGTTGTGTGGTGCCCGTTGGTTCAGCACATTCTCCTGCCATCCAGCACAAGGCCTGGCGTTTCCCTGGCTCTTCCCAGCTGTGGGACAAATGAGCAGAAACCCTGGAAACCAGACGGGAGCTTGAACGTGGGTGGACAGTGCCTCTGCTATGTGATAATGACTATCTATGTATGAAGTGAGCTCTAGACCCTTAAGGAAGAAACATAGTCTGAGGACACCCTAAATTAGTTAAAGTGATACTGAAGTTCATGGGGAAATATCCATTCTTGCCTGGGTGAATGCATTTATACTCGAATTACATCTGGGCTTTTTTTTTTTTTTTTAGGGTTTGAGATAGGGTCTTCTGTATAGGATTCCAAGGATTTCCTCAAACTTGCAATCCTGCCTCAGCCATGCCAAGTGCTGGGATTATAGGCATGCTTCATCGTGCTCTGCTCCAGCTTGGATTTCTCTTGAGGCTGAGGTTTTTTGGTTTTTGTAACTAAATGATAATTTAATTTGCTTCTTATTAATAATGAAGGTGGAAAGCTCAAGGTTCAGGAACATCTCTTGTCACTCAGGACAATGCTAATGTCCTGGGTGGCTGAGGCAGGAAGATCATAACTTTGAGTCCAGAATGGGCAACTATTCAAATGTGAAACCCTGTCTTTCAAAAGAAAAAAGGCTGGGAAGGGAGACTATTTTAGCTGTGCACATTGCCTCCCTGAAGAAAATTAGGGGTCCTGTTATTAAGGAAGACTGGGAAAATCATGATTGGCTAGGTGTGTGTCCACCACAAAGCTCATCTCAACTAGAGCCAGTGGGCTGGGAGATCCAGGAGGCACCTGGGTTGTCTGGAGACGAAGAGGACGCTGTGAGACCCAGTGCAGGCGGCAGCACCAGCCCGGGGAAGTCCCCAGGACAGCTGAGAGTCGCAGTGGAGCTCGCAGAGATCAGTTAGGTGCGGAGAGCCAAGCCAGGCCGGGTGTTCCAGGGGCAATGTGCTTGTCCTAGCTGTTGTGGCAGAGTGAGCTTTTTTCAGGTCTTCGTGGTTGGAGCCCGCATCCTTCTCAGAATCAGCTCCGGTGATCCCGTCAGGGGCAGGGCCATCAATGGGCTTTCTCCTAGCAGAGGTTCCCGCGGGCTGCATGATGGGCAGAAATGCGGGCAAGTTTTTTCTGCTTGAAAGCCGAGAACCAGAGGCCTGCGATCCCTTGCACGGCTGGGACTCAGTTTCCCCAGCTGCTAGGGGAAGGGGTGACACTGGGGCATGGCCTTAGCTCCATCCTGAGATTCCTAAAGACAGATGCCTGATGCCATGCCTGGCCACACCCAGCATCCTGGCAGGGTTGTGGGGCCACGTGGAGGGCTTCAGGGATCCTCTAGCTGCTTGTGACAAGGTGGGAAGGCTCGGAGGCCCCGAGCTTTAGTGGAGGAACAAAACTGTACCCCAGGGGCCAGTACGCAGCCTCAGGGAGGAGGAAGCCAAGGGTGGGGTGCAGGGAGCAGGAGCAGCGCCACCAACCTAAAATCAGCTATGGTGGGGCCCCAGGGCTCTGGCCTCCTTGCTGGGCCTCTGTCCTTGGCTTCCCTGGGACTCCCAGCCGCAGGCCCCCGGCTGCTGGGCTGGTCACCTCCTGGGTTGCACAAAGCTTGGGCTGGGACCTGTCCCTACATGCTCTTGCCCCAGTCCCCTCTCCTGGGGTCCAGGACAGAGGGTGAGTTAGACTGAGCTGGATCTGCCCCTGGGCTGAGGTCCCCAGGGGCAGGTGACTTTGGGAAGACAGAAATAAGGGTCTGAGGGGAGCTTGGGTGCCTGCAGCCCCAGGAGACAAGCTGTCAGTGAACCTGGAACCTGGTCAGGGCAGCGAGCTTCAGCCTGCAGGAAGCGAGGGCCTCCCTGAGACAAGAGGGGCACAGCGCAGCTGCCATCGCTGAGAATCTTCGTGATAATTATTTCTGCGGGAGCCGGTAGTCTCTCGGTGGTCCCCGGGAGAAAACGGCCAGAGGAGTTAGAAAATAAAGAGAAGAGACAATAACCAGGGTCAGGTGGAGTCACCTCTTGCCTAGTGAGCAAGAGGGCTGACTTCAAGAGTAGGGGCCTTTCTTGTATACCCTTGCAAGTTAGAATCATGGGCAGGCAATGCTGCCTAGCGACCAATGACTGTAATTGTCCGGCAGGATGCCTTTTTCAGTACGGAGGTGGCTTGACTGCCTGACTGATAACGAGCTCCAGTGGCTCCCAACAGGTAGATAATTATTCCTGCTGTGATTATTAGCACCTCCTTTTTATTGGTGCCTCCTGTGCCATCTACATCAGGGTTGGCCACAGTCTGTGACCCAGGGACTGTTGTTATTCCCATTTTGTGGATGGTAAAGTTGAGGCTTAGTGTGGTGGCCTGAGATGCAGGCAGTAAGGCTGAGGCACATCGTACCCCGGGCCCAGCTGAATAGTATGTGTGCACCTCATGTTGAGCCTGGCACACCCCCTTTTCTGGGCTCCTTAAATTAACCCGTTTTCAGTGCTGTGAGTCAGAAGCATCTGTGAGTCAGAATAGCCCCAAAGGTGACTTCTCTACAGCGAAACTTTCAAGCAGGCCCAAAGAGTCGAAAGGGCTTGCCAAGAGCTGACGTTCTGGAGTATGATCCATGCCTGAGGTAGGCTCTGTACTGTGCAATGCAGCAGACCTCTTAGGGTTGCCCCAAGGAGAACCCGCTGAGACTTGGAAGGGCACCTCCCACACAGTGAACGTTCCTGTCAGCTGTTAGGGTGTGTTATAGAGATCTAGAATAGATGTCCATGTTCTGAGTTGGCTCAGAGATCAACCTTTGCGCCTGAGGTCTCTTCCTCTCAACCCTGAGATGTGAGGGAGATGTGGGGAGCAGCAAGGACAGCCTGTGTGTCTTGGTCAGGCCAAGCACTTTGCAATCAGCAGTTACTGCCTCTTAAATTACTTTTAGACCCTTGTTGGCGCCTGGAGCAGAGATTAGAATCCGTGCTATTCAAACACTCAGCATGTCTGAGGCTTTGAAAGTCAGTCGGAGCCCAGAGATGAAGTGGATAAGTTTTGTCACTGATGGATTTAGACTGCAGCAGGGGCCGGAACTCCAGAGAGCTGGGCCAAGGAGCCACTTCCTTGGGCCTCCAGCAGCTTCAGTCTCATCACATCACTAAGCTGCCCAGGTTGGACTCACGTGTGAGGTCTTTCTATCTCAGCCTTCCCGAGTGCTGGATTATAAGCATGTGCCACCAGGCCTGGCTTTTGCTGCATCATTCCGTAGCTGAGTGTCAGTGGCAAGCCTCTCCACCTTTCTGAGCTTGGTTTCCTCCCTTATAAAACAAAATGACACTGTGTGCCCCACAGTTACGGTGAGGATGAAGCGCTGATCGAGGTAAGAGTCCTTTGTAGACTTCTAAGAGTTGTGCAAATGTCGGCTGTCATTTTGATGGAACCTGTGAGCCTTCTGCAAGTTGGTCCTGCGTCACAGGTCTTGTCATGTGCTAAAGGCTCAGTGCATATTTAGCAAATAGAAGAAGAATCAGTGACCATCCCCTGGAGCCTGGGAAGAAGCTGTTCCACAGTGCGGTGATGTGAGCTCTCCACCCTGCCCACCTCTTATTGTTCTGTCTTTACCCTCATTCCGTGACTTGCGTCCCCATCAGCAAGTGACAGGTCTCCTCCCCATTCTTCCTATAGCAGCCTTGGCTTGGCTTGGCTTTGTGGAACCCAGCACAGAGTTCTTATCTTCCCCAAGAAACCTTTAAAAAAATGAAGTTCTGAATTGGTAATTGCTTTACTTTCAAAAGGTGATGGGAAAGAAGGTAAAACAGTCCTGTGTGCCCAAGGACCGGATCCAGCACAGCTTTAGATTAAAAGAAGAAGGGGGGTGGGGGAGGAGAGAAGGGGAAGGGAACCAGAGCCCTCAGATTCCTAAGTGAAACCACAGCACTGCATGGACACTGGCAGTGGTCAGGTTTCTCCTGGAAATCACAAAGCGTCCTCAGGAGAATTGTAGGCTGCCTGCTGCCCACTGCCTGCTGTCCGCTGCCAGGTCCTGGCATGGAGCAGAGATGTTCTGGTTTTCACTTCAGTATGCTTTCTGAGTTGGGTGTGTGCATGTGTGTGATTTTGAGGGTGGAGAGGACAAGATACCAGGAATAAAGAGAAACTGCTCAATGTGGAGGACTAAAGCTGCAACCCCAAGACCTGGGTGTGGCCTCTACTAGGTCTCACTAGTTGCCCAGGCTGGTCTCAAACCTCTGATCCTGCTGCCTCAGCCACTCAGAGTGCTGGAATTGCAGGTGTGCACCACAGCACCTGGCTGTACTTAGATTCTTTGATTATTTTTTTCTACTTATGCAAAATGGGAATACTGATTCTTGCTCTCTGGGTATAAAAACTGAAGGTGTGGGGTTTGTGGGGATGCACCAGTTTGTCTGGACAGGGAGACTGAGGAATGGTGGTAAATGAGAGGCTTTGGTCTCATACTTGTGGTCAGATTGAGAACACAGAACCCAGGCATGCGAGGCCTGGCTGGTGTTCTTTGCATTTTCCAGGCCCTGAAACACCTCCCCTGGGTGGTCTTTGGAAGCCTTCTTGTGCTCATGCCAGGTCGGAGCCCCTGCTTTCTTCCCCATGTTGGGTAGTGAGCATTTACAACCAGGCTGGGAGCATGCGGGAGGTCTCCTTACCTGTAAGTTATTCCACTGGCAATTAGACTTCTTTCTATTGTGGGAAGCCAGCAAGTGCAAATCCACAGGAACCTGGGACCTGATGACGTAAAGGAGACTTGAGCAAGCCTGGTGGAGGTGGAGATGCACATGGATAAAGTCACCCTAACCAGATGATCAGGCAGTGCTGGTTTTGGAGGGAGCCTCATCTATTTTCTGGTGGCCACAGTCACAGAGTCAGAGCAACAGCCACCGGGACCAGCAGACACCCAGGGCTGGTGGACCGCCCAGTGTAAGCTGGTGGAACTACAGAGACCTTAGCACATCCAGCTGCAGAAATAAGTGTCAGGTGTCCTCTTGGGGGACATCCAGACACAAAACATAACATTCAAAATGTGCTGCCAGTGCGGGATGATCCAGCCTTTTGACTTGGATCTGAAATGAAGGGACTTCAGCCCAGAAGGGGAAGAGGACACTGTCTTGGTTACTTTTTTCTTGTTGCTGAGACAAAATACCCAACATCCAAAATGAAAGAAGGAAAAGTTTATTTAGCTTACAGTTTGTAGAGGTTTCAGTCCATACTTGGCTGCTTCAGAGGCAGAGTGGTCCATGGCAGAGGGCTAATGTTCATGGCAGCAGCACACAGCAAAAACAACCAGCGAAAAGGGAGGAATGGCTGCAAGCTGCCTCCTCTTTTCCCTTACGTTGTAAACAACCTACCCCCACCCAGGCGGCGTGTAGCTCTCACACAGTCTCCATGCCTTCCTCTTCCACAGGCTCAGGATGGCTTCCTGCTGAATCAATCACTCAGTTCAACCTCCAGATTCCCCAAGTTGACACAATGTATCAACCATAACAGACACACTGCTGCATTTCTCAAGAACCTTTCTGTGCACACAAGGAGCTCAGCTCCCAGTGTCCTCTCAGCTGCTGGCCGTGACTCCAGCCCCCAGCAGCAATCAGGAATAGAGATAAGGGCTGTGCAGGCCTCAGGGTGCAAAGCAGGGGCCAGGTGTCCCAGGTGGAGAGAACCTCACCAGGGCTCTAAGTAAGCCAGGTGGGGAGCTGGTGAGTGAGCCTGAGCTGGCCCAAGGTTTTGGGGAACCACAGGGTGAGAATAAATTCTAAATGAGGAGGGAAGGGCGGGTGAGATCAGTTTCCAGGACCCATCCTGGCTTCTCCCTCTGCCCAGCAAGCACTAAGTGCTGTCTTAAAGGCTGCCAAGTAGAACTGCAATGAAGGACCTGGTCCATCACATTGTTGGCGGCTCCTGCTCCCACTGTCACTAGAAAGGAGAACCCTGTCCCATTCAGGCAACCCCGAGGGAGACAAGGTGAGACCTCCCCCAGTCTTCTGTTCCAGGTAGCTTGTGGTTTTGGGGGCCTACTGGATCATAACTGCCCATGAAAGTCTCTTAGTGACCTGGGTGTCTCTACCATGCCTATCATGGGAGGGGCAGGGTTATGAGCCAGGGTGTGGCCCTTCCCAGCTCACTGTGCAGAGCAGACCCTGCATCTCCATGTGCAGTTTGTGCTTCCAGAGGCTGCTGAGTCTCTGTGCTGTACTCAGAACTCCGTGAGGCCTTAGAGGAGTCCTCATGGTCCCTTCTGTGCCTGCCTAAGAGCTCAGATGCTTCCTGCCAACGGCTGGACATTGTCCCAACAGTGCTGCACACAGATATCAGCCTGGAGCAAGTCACTGGGTGGTTATAATCCATGTGGCTGTACCAGACAGTAGGACTTCGCATTAAGAACTGATGCTACAGGGTGTGTGTGTGAGGAGAGGGGACTCTGTTCTGTGGACCACGGAGGTCAGAGAGGACCTTCAGGCCCAGATAACACCTTCAGCACCTCTCTACAGGGTTTGGTAAACAATGGGCTCACAGTCCTGTTCCCAACAGAATCTGCGGTCCATGTCCTCAACCATCACATCCTCTCTGCTCAGCTTCTAACTTGGCCAGGCCAAGGCCACTGTCCACACATTAGTGTGAGCATCAGAACAGGAACACGGACACTAAGTAATTTTATTTCCTTTCATAATTGAATTTAGTTCACTGTAACTCCTTGACTCAGCTATCCATGTGGCACCGGCCTGACTGTCCTTCCACCCTATCTCCAGCTCTTACACATCAGCAGAGGTGTGCTCACCCCAAATGTCAGGCCCTTGCTACTCTGTGTATTTCTCTGGCACTTGCTGCCTCAGAGAAAATACCTAGTCCCTTCAGATCAGAGGTTTGGGCCCTACCAGGCTAAATGACATTGTAAATGAGACAGTGAACACGGCCATTCAGCCTTTCATGGCTAAAGAACCTGGACCCAATTCCTTCCTGGGGCCCTTTCAACAGCACTGCAGGAAGTATCCTGTGTGTCCTTGCATACAGATCCCCCACTCCCACCCCCAGGCCAAGCCTGTTTTCTCATCTCTAGAATAAGTGGTTCTCATAGGACATATGGCTGATATTCTTCATGCAGGGAGTTAATGACTTCTTTACTAACAACCTGGTCTAAAAATTATGGAGACCACTATGAAGCATCCCTGAGTAGCACTTAAATTAACCAATTGGCTTTTTAGGTTGACTTGTGAATCAGTCTAAAGCCTAGACCACTTGTTTGGAAGTAGGCAACAGACCCATAGTAAGTGAACCTCTGTGAGTCACTAATCCCTACTAAAACCTATAATGGCAGACGAAGCTGGAAAGCCTCAAAGATAAGACAAGGTCACAGCCAAGGACACCTGGATCCAATTTCAACTAGATAAAGACAATAGGCTCAGGCATCTCACTTCTGGGTGGAATAACTTAATCCTTATTAAGAATTAATTTAATGCCTTACTTGGAGAAGTCCTTGAGTGGTTCTGCCCTTCTCCAGTACTCCCCTCCCTTTTTCTGATAACCGGATAAATATGGGCCACTCAGAGGTCTTGGTCTTAGGCGCTGAAAGAATCTCAAATTCTATGAGAGGCTTTGATCCTCCCGGAGCCCTGAAATCATTCCATTTGCCTCCTTTTACTTAGCCTTTGCCGTACACTTGTTTAGGAGATTGTGGACCTGATCAGCCCACAATTAACTAGGGACATTATTAACCTGACATGAAAACACTTCTAAGTATTCCTTCTGAAATTTAGCTTTGAGTGTCATTTTTATGTTGTATCCCTACGGTCCCCCATCTGGCATAAGTCCCTGTGGATTCTAGTTTGGTCTAAACTACAGCCTCCAACACTCATGTGAGTCATGGTTAGGCCCTGACTCCAGTCTTCCCACTGTCTCATCACAGATTGGAAATCAGGCAGTGGAGAGTCTGGCGGCGGCGATCTGCACAGTGAGGGTGCTGTAGACTGGCAGGCTGCACAGCCAACCTGGCAGAGTCCCTGGGGCGGGACTTCCTGCACAGCTGCTCCATCTATGGCTGTTCCTTCCCAGACCCCGGAAGAGCCGACATTTCACCCCACAAGCCCCGATGGCGGTGTCTCGATTACTTTTCTCTCGTTGCTGAGACAAAATATCCAACACCCAGACTTAAGGAAGGAAAGGTTTATTTAGCTCACAGTTTGTGGAGGTTTCAGTCCATACTTAGCTGGCTCCAAGGCAGAGTGGCACATGGCAGAGGGTAACAGTTCATGGTGGCAGAAGATAGCAAAGCAACAGGAGTGCAAGGGGGAAACTGGCAAGCAACCTCTTTCTTTCCCTTACACACGCAAACTACCCACCCCAGGGCGGGTGTAACACTCACATCCATAATCCCAGCATGGACTGTGTATCAATCCTTAACCCTAGAATCCACCCCATGACTGCACGAGGCTTTGTGGGGATCCAGACCCAAACCCTAACAGGTGGGAAAGTGAGTGTGCTCTCAGCAGCAGGCTGTGCCTCGGCTGCCTAAGCTCCGTATCTTCTCGTAGCTCTCTCCGCCTCAGTTCACACCTCACAGCAGTGAGTGCTCACTGGGACATGCTTACAGGGTCACTGCAGGACAGAACGGGACCTCTAGCCACAGCTCTGTAGAAGACCTGCTGGAGCAGTTGTGCTGATGCTCCATGGGGAAGCTTTGCCTCCCCTCACTGATCCCCACATCGGGCAAAGGTTTTCTCTTCCTTGTAGAAGAGATTGGAGAATCATTCTATGGGTTTTGAGGGTGTACTATTGAGAGGTGGAATCTGGGGGTCTGGCAGAGGCACCAGGCCCATTCAGACATCATGGCAGGAACTAGTAGGTTCCATGAGTACATAAACATACATAAAGCTACACTATGTGCAGACACTTTTCTAGGCATTGACCAAAAAAGATATAATGACCAAAAAAGATGGATCCACTCCCCTCCCAAGCTTCCATGCTAGTGGGGCCCACACAGTCACCCTTGGCGGCAGATCATGTAGTGTGCACATTATGGTACATATGACGCCCTCCTCTCCTCCCAGATATGACACACAGCAGTGAAAGAGCAGCCCAAAGGAAGCGTGGCATACTGGGTGGCATGTCACTGCACAAGCTAAAAACTGAGGAAAGGTGGAATAAGACACATTCCTTCTGTCCCCTCACTTCTGAGATATTTACGCAACACCAGCCCTGTACCACAGCAGACACTTTCCACTCTTCCATGGAGGCAACGTGCCACTGGGGAGCACTAGCAGACATGTGTACAGTTCCCTGAAGAAGGGAGAGGGGGTCACACTACCCACGGACTCCCTCCATGGAATCATCTGTCAGCCCCTCAGGACTCTGTGGGCCAGCACTGCTGGAGAGAGGGTGGGACTGGGCTCTCAGCTGGAGCAAGGGACAGGTGTCCAACTCCACAGGGTGCCTTGGGCAGGCAGTTGGGCGGGAAGGCCAGACCTTGTACTGTGCGGCCCACACCTGTCTTCCCCAGGACCACAGCTTCCCTTCTTGGCTCCCAGCAGGAGCTGCAGACAAAGGTGGACTCTCCAATGTGACTTCCGCTGGCTGAGCTGGAGCACTGCGTGTCCACTGAGCAGAGAACAAGGGTGAGGAGAACTAGGCACAGGCCTGTGGGCATGTGAGGAGGGACAAGGCTAAGAGAAGATCCCAGGTGCTGGGACCACCCTTGAGCCAGGAGACACTCAGCAGTCAGTGTGTGGAAGCAGTGCGGGAAGACTTCTTGAGGGGGGATTTGTGCAGAGCTGTGTCTGACAGGTGCTGGAAGTTTGGTGACTCTGCAAGGAGCATGGGCAGTTGGTGACCTTTTCTCCTCTTGCTGCTGAAGGGCCAGCTGGCAGCCAAGCTCAAATGCCACCTGCAGAGTTCGGCCCAGACCCACCTCCAGTGCTCTCACAAGCTCTGGCACCACAGCAAGAGCCAGCACCGGGAAGCCCATCTCCATCAGCTCCAGAACTGGGCTCCAAGAGCTTTCACAGCAGGTGGCAGCTCCTTGGCTCCACTTGAGGCCAGCTCCTGCACAAAACCTGACTTTCCCACCCCCTTTCCTTATATTGTTTCCATTTTGATTGTTGCCCTCACCTTTATAATCCTTTCAAATATTATGGCATAAACTAATTTGAATAAAAGGTAAGATTTCATTTAATGAAATCTTAACCTTCAGTTCAGTGGCATTCATCACATTCTCAATTTGTACAACCTTCACTTCTGCCCAATCCAGAACATTTCCCACAATTCCGTTCCCATCCATCCACCATTCCCTCTCCCCCCATGCCAGTCCAGCTGCCACTGATCTTCCTGTCTCTGATTTAATACTCCAGGTTTTCACGTCAGTAGCTCGGAACTCTTTAGTCAAGCACTGCTAGAAGAGACTAATGGATGTTTCTCTTTGATAACAGGGACAATCCCAGACAGGCCAAAGTTTATAAGTGAAAATTAAAGCAATAGTGGATATATTCATCCTTTGTGGTTGGAGGTGCTTTTCCATTTGTTTTGTGACATAAGAGACAAACTCTTGTAATTCAAAAGGGAATCACCACATACGGCCAACAGGTGTATAGAATGTTCAACATCCCACTGCAGATATATTCAGATGCATGTCACTGAGATATCCTGTGTCCCCATCTGATGTCCTGTGGCAGGCTTTAAGGCTGGCACCCAATGTGGGGAGCAGAGCAGAGCCCTGTCCCGCAGCTCCCAGCAGAGATCTACATGGGCGTCCCTGTTCCCCACAGGACGAAATTCATCCCACAGAGAGAGCTACACAACTTTTCAAGATTTCTTTCCATAACTATTGTTCACAGTGCTGTTTGAAGCAGGAAGGAACTGGGACCTCCCTAGCGTCCACGCAGCAGGTGTAGTCAGTCAGTGTGGGCCATGGGAACCAGGGAAAGCTGTGGGGGTGCTGAGCTGGGTCGCTCTGGGCCCACAGGGAACGAGCCCAAGGAATCCCATCATGAAAAATCACATGGATGGGAGAAGGGTGTCAGTCTGGAGGGGCTCTGTTTTGAAATAGGATTTCATCATGAAATACCTATGATGTCATTCGGCAAGCACACAAGATGTACAGCAATCTGGGTGTGAGAACGTGAGACAGATAAAAGAGGCCGAAAAAGACAGAGCCTGAGAGAAAGAGGCAGCCAGCCATTGACGAAGAGGAGCTCCAGAAGGCCAGATATGGAGAGTTTTTTTACGTCCCTGAAGTGAATTTTGAAGATTTTTATAATGTGAATATTTTAATTGTATATAAACGAATATTAAATCTTACCATTTTCACTCACCTAATCAGTAAATTAGGCACTTTTTATTCTTAACTACATTGAATGTTTGTTTTATTTTATTTATTTATTTATTTATTTATTTATTTATTTATTTTGCGGTACTGGGAACTACATTGAATGTAAGAGGAATATTTACTCCAATAAAATAAAGAGTACAATATGAATGAATGTAAGAAAAGCAGTCACCCCATGTGGCAGCAGCAGGCTCGCCCTGCAGGGCCCCTCTTTCCTGTCCTCTTTGTGGGTTTGTCTATGTCTCTTTGCACTGAGTGAGGGGTGTTTCCGGACATAAGCTCTTCTTTCATCTCCCCCATGACTGGAGACATGGCCCAGCCAAATCTAGATTTTCTGAGCATTTTCAGTGGCTGTAATTTTATAATTGATTCAGCAGCCTCTGTTGTGGAACATTTCCTTGTTTCCAACTTTTCCCACTCGTAACAGAGCCAAAGACATGTGTATCTATAAGTCTAGGGATTCATTCCCTGGAAGTGGAATTTCCATGTCAATTGTATGTAGGTTTTGTATGTAGATACAATTGTATGTAGAAGATGTTGCCTACAGAATTCACATATGAGGCCTTCATATCGAGCTGCAGCCTTCATGGGAAGTCAAGACTCACAGGGACCCTGCGCAGAGACCTGAGGATGGAGGAAGGCGGACCAGCCAAACTAAGTAACTCAGCAGCAAACTTCTTACCTAGCACAGCACAGGGTAAATCCCTGGCTACATGAAGACAATTTAAAGAATTAATAGCAATTCCTATTCTTTCAAACAACTGAAGAATACTTCCAAATTCATCTAATGAGGACAGAATTACCTTGATACCATACCCAGAAAGACTACAAAAAACCCCTACAGTCCAACATCCATGCTGAACATAAATGCAAAAATTCTCAACAAAATCCTAGCAAGTTTAATTCAACAGCACATCAAAGAGATCATTCTTCATGACCAAATGAGATTTACCCCATGATGTAAGGATGACTCAGCATGTGTAAATCAATAAATGTGATACACCACACATTAACAGCATAAAACACAGAAATCATATTATTACTTAAATAATGGAAAAATATATTTGGTAAAATGGAACAATACTTCACGATTAAAAAAAACACAAGAAATTAGAAACAGAAGGAATGTGCCTCAACACAATAAAGGCTACATGTGACATAGCCAGAACAGTATCGTGCTGGATGGAAAAAATCTGAAATCCTTTCCAGTAAGATTAAGAACAGTCTCAGGTTTCCATTTTCACCACTCTTGTTCAATACAGTTTTGGAAATCTTAGCCAGACTATTACGCAAGAGAAAGAAACAGCATCTAAATAGAAAAAGAGAAAGTCAAATGATCTCTGTTTGTAGATGGTATCATTTAATGTATAAAAACAGAAGCCTCCCTTATTACAAACATCACGATGGATGTGGTTCCCGATTTCCATGCCGCTTTCCGTGCCTGATGTCTTCTCAAGGCTCCTAAGACACTGGCTGCCCAGGAGGAAATGGGCGTTCATTTAAAATTCACTTCTGTGGGACAATAAAAGGATGGGCCTGGTAGAGCAAACCCAACAAACATTCCGGCAACTTGATAGCTCAGCAGACACCTGTCCCCTTTAACATGATCACAACGCCAGTAATGAAGCAGCAGTGAC
This sequence comes from Dinomys branickii, assembly GCA_004027595.1. Classification (NCBI taxonomy): domain Eukaryota; kingdom Metazoa; phylum Chordata; class Mammalia; order Rodentia; family Dinomyidae; genus Dinomys; species Dinomys branickii. The sequence continues at coordinate 1,628 of PVLD010029117.1, read as the reverse complement.
TGTTCTCCAAGTACCAGGATGTCACTAATACGAAAACTGAACTGACACAGGAAGGGAGGTCCACAGGGCATCAACTCTTTAAACATACAAACGGTCAGTCTACTTTTCATTACTCACATTAAATAAGAGACTTTTACTTTTTAATTTATATTTTAAACTGTAGTAAAATGCATGCAACAAAGTTTACTCAACGTAGACATCATTAGGAGTGTGGTTTACGGCTGTCCAGCACACTCACATTATTGTGTAGCCATCACATCCAGAACACTTTCCGCAGTGCACAACTGAACTTCTGAACCCACTAGACGATTAACACCCACTCTCACCTTACCCCAACTCCTGACAACCAGCACTTCACTTTCTACAAGAGTCCGTAGAAAATGCAATGTTAAGTGAAATAAATCAGACACACAAGCTCAAACACTGTATGGTATCTCCCCTTTGAGTAAGGAGAACTGTAAGGAGAGGACTGACAGCAGGAAGCAGGGAGACAGAGCCTTGGCAAACAGGAAGGGGCCCCAGAGATCAAGGGCACGAGGAAGCGGGCAGGGCAGGGAAGTAACACGACTGAAGATGTGTCATGTGTCTGCACCAAACACCACAAGGAATGTAAACTTTGTCACACACATGAGCTAAACAATAGAAACCATAATAGTAATGCAGAGATGGAGGGAGGTGGACGGGAAGGGGAAGGGAATAAAATAGACTCAAGAGGTATTATGTACATGCACCTCCTCTCTAAGGTGAATGTAAAGTTCATGCATTGCAAACATGTCCTAATAAAACAAAGACTAACTCAACACCACATCGATTATTAAAACAAAGAATAATTCGGCAAAAGCAGTCCCATAATTTCACATTATTAAGTTACACTTTGGAAGTTTCCAACTTTTTAAATGCTTCTAACCCTGGAACGTGAGGGAAAGACAGCACCCAGGGCTCTGCACAGAGGGGGTGACCATGGTCCATGCAGGCTGGGTAAGAATTCTGCAGTGACATCCACGGTGGGCTGGGAGGACTGTGTGCACTTTCTCGGACCCCAGGAAAATGCATCATCTTGACCACAGTGAGAACCAACCTGATAACAAGGAACAGGTGTGCATGAAATTTACTCAAAACCACATGGCCGTGGCAAAAGGAATCAGATCAAGCCGGGTGTGGTGGCACACGTCCGTGATCCCAGCACTTGGGAGTCTAAGGCAGGAGTATTTTCCAAGTTTGAGACCAGCCTGGGTTACAAAGGGAGTTCAAGGCCAGCCTGAACTGCATAGCGAGACTCTGTCTCAAAAAGAAAAGAAGTGGGGGATATAGCTTAGCAGCACAGGCCTGGCAAGTGCAAGGCCCTGAGTTCGATTCCTGGTACAAAAAAAGAAAAAAAAAGGAAAGAAAATGAATCAGATGAGACCCCAGTGCTCATGCCAAGGTTGCCAAGGAGTGGAGGAGGAGAAGGCAGAACACATACTGGGACTGGGGCAAGGAAACATTGAGAATGGTGGGAGGGGCTCGGGGGCAAGCCAGCAAATAACTAAATCTAGCATTATTATGACAGAAGAAGTAGTGCAGTGGGACCCTGTGGAAGGAAAGGGAAGATGTGGAAGAGGGAGAGGAGGGGACCACCCCTTTCTTAC
>PVLD010029116.1:0-18489 GCA_004027595.1 Dinomys branickii | reverse complement strand
AAAAAAAAAAATTGTAAAAAAGTAAATATAAAAATTTATAATTGGAAATCTGTGAGTCCTTTCAACCTTTTTCTTTTTTTTCTATTTTAAAGCAAAAGAATGGAGACATAAAAAACAGAATAACACGCTGGGGATATAGCTCAGTGGAATAAGCGCTTGCCTAGCAAGCGCAGGGTCCTGAGTTCGATCCCCAGTACCGCAAAAAAAAAAAAAAAAAAAACAGAATAACACAACAACAATACAGGAAATACAAAATTGTAGAGAAGATAGTAGGGAATTAGCACTGGATGCTGTATTACATAATGTTATTTTCACATTAGTTAACACAAAAACGATAAAGGAAATACCAAATTACAGAGAAGATAATAGGAAATTAAGACTGGATGCTGTATTACATGTTATCTTCACATAGATGATGGCTCATTTGATTAATCAGTTTTCTCCACCCTCATCTCCATTGTTCTACCACCCAACCAGTCATCTTCCCTCTGATAATAACTGTACTTTTTGGTTTCTTTACTCCCTCGGGTTCTCACATTGGGAAGAGACATGGCTGCTTCAAATTAGCAAATATGGGTGTATACAAATTGCTATGGTATTGGCCCTGAATCAAGGCCAGCAGTTTTCTGTAGCTGTTGGTTTCAAGCAGGAGCCTAAAGTGGTATCTTTCTATGGTCTGCTGGCCATTTCAGAACTTTAGAAGTGTAATGGTCAATTCATTAGAAAGTAACAAATAACTAAATAAATTTTACGAGAGAATTTCAAGATGGCGACCGGGTAGGCAACAGACAGAACTTTCCGGAGGAATGCCACTCAGACAAAGGACAGAAGGGAAAGAGGTGGGTATCCTGAACTCAGGAAGGATCTGAAATGGGAATTGAAGCCCTCGGAAAGACTAAACAAAACTTCTGCTGTAGGAAAGGATCAGAGATCCGCCATGGCGCAGTCGGAGGGAGAGGAGAAGGAGGAAGTCACTGCCCCAAGCACACCCATGGCCCCTGCCCTCATTCTGGCATTTGCAGCTTCAGCTTTGGAGGCCCACACTCACGGAAGCCTCCCAACTCGGCCAGAGGAGAGCAGAGTTCTGAGAGCTGGTCCAGGGCTGGAGAGAGGAGGGCGCAGCCAGGAAAGGAGGCAATGGCAGTTGGTAGCAGTTGTCGAACCCAGTGTGAGAATGAGAGGTTGCAACAGCCACTGGGGCAGAGTCTCCGCCCTGCGGCAACCTTCCTAATCAGTGCCTGGAGAGAATCAATGCAACTAGTACACAGCGCACCACGCCTGGCTCTGCGCCTGCCTTGAGATGGTGGCCCCCTGTCTCTCAGCTGGGTGAGCGACTACCGGCAGAGAGCAGCAGGGAACCTCAGAAGTGAGCCGCGGCGGCTCCCAAGGATCTGGCCAAGGAGCGGACAGGAGCTCCAGCACCACAACAGGAGGGAGATGCAGATGGAGGTGGATCACGTGGCTCCACGCCTTTCTCACTCCAACATCAGGCAGGAAGCACGAGCTGGGTTGCCAGGGCTCAGCTCCCACCCTGAACTCTCTCTGGGAGCACCTTGAGTCTCGGCGGCTTGAGCAAGCACTGCCTGTTCCTGGCAACAATGGGACGAATCCACGGTCTTCAGGACTCACCCCAAACTATTAATGTGTGCACCAAGAGGGTCTCCTTACAGCTTGCACATATGAACCTTGCATGACCCTGCTGCTGCTCCGCTGTGGGCCCCGTGGCTGCTCCGCTGTGGGCCCTGAGGCTGCTCTGCTGAGGGCCCCGCTGAGGGCACCTCACGGACTGGACCCGCCCCCACCCATAGCACAGCAATGGGGTGGAGCTGGGCGGTCCGCTGTGAGCATATGTGCTTTTCCACCTCCGACCATGGCAGTTTGTATACACCCATGTATGTTAAAGTATAGTCTGAGGCAGCTATATGTCTTCCCAAGGCGAGAGTCCAGGGGTATAGATAAACCCAGGAGTACAGTTATTATCACAGGGAAGATGACTGATTGAGTGGTAGGGCAACAGAGATGAGGGAGGAGAAAAACTGAATGATCAAAAGGGCCATCATCTGTGTAACTGAGTAACAAAGATGAAGGTAACGTTATGTAGTACAGCATCCAGAGCTAATTCCCTTCTGTGTTCTCTATAATTCTGTATTTCCTCAATTGTTTTTGTATTAACAGAAATGAAGATAACTTTATATTATACAGCATCCAGTGCAAATTATAACATTATGTAATTCAACATCCAGCGGTAATTCCCTACTATATTCTGCATAATTTTGTATTTTCTGTATTGTTTATGGCTTATTCCGGTTCATATGTCTCCATTCTTTTGTCTTTAAAATAAAATAAAAAAAAATTGCTATGGCAGGCAGGAGGTTGGAAAGCACCCATGCTCAAAGACAGTAGGTAGGTAGGGAACCAGGTTCACTATGGTCAAACCCCTCACTGACAAGCCCTCAAGGCCACTGGGGGTCCAGTCCAGCCGGTGGTGTTACCCAGTGAACCGCCAGGCTTCACCTTGATACACCGCATCTGGAGGCCGAGTCGAGTCCTCAGGGTCACCCAAGGAGACCACCAGGCTCTGCCCCAGCGAGGCACTACTGAGGACCCAGTCGAGTCCATGGGGTTGCCCCCGTGGACTGCGTGGCTCTGCGCTACCGGAGGCCCCATCCTGGTCTTCAGAGTTCTCATGGAGGGAGCCCCTTACACCCTCAGACTACTGAGCTCCCTGTCAAGGCCCCCGAGTTCCCCTTATAGGCCACTAGTGTCTCCCTGCAGGCTACCTATGACTCTTTGGAGGCTGTCCCCATCCAGTAAGAGAACTGGGTCTGCATCCTAGTTCCAGGTCTTCACCTCCTTCCACCTCTGGATTTCCAGTGTTGCCATTCCCCACCCCTTGCAGCTGGACATTGTGCACACTTACAATGCTGGGCACAAGTGTCATGAGGTCTCCCTCACCCGTGTTCACTGTGGTAGTCCAGGGTGTGTACTAAGTTTAGTTATTAGTTCTAGGAGAGAACTGGAGGATTTTCTTGGGTCTGCTGTGTAGAGTATGATGTTATCTGTTGGACTCCAGGATTGCTGCTTTTCTTGTAATTTGTTGCTATGGGTTCATACAAGGTTCATATATGCAAGCAGTATGAAGTCCCTCTTGGTGCTCATATTAGTAGTTTAGGGTGAGGCTTGAAGCCCATGGACTCAGTCCATTGCTGTCAGGGACACATGTTGAGTGCTTGGGCCACCAAGACTCAAAGTGCTCAGAGAGGGGGTTCAGGCTGGGAGCTGAAGCCTGGTAACTCAGCTTATGCTTGCTGCTTAGTGTTGGAATGAGAAGGGTGTGGGGCGGTGCAATCCACCTTCATCTGCAGCTCTCTCTTACTGTTGTACTGCAGTTCCCGTTTGTTCTTTGACTGGATCTCTTGGAATTGCTGTGGTCCTGGGGTCACTGCTGCTGCTCTCCACTGGTAGTTGTTCACACAGTGGAGAGGTAGGAGGCCACAGCCATGGGGCAGGTGTAGAGCTAGGTGTGGCAGGCTGTATACTGGTTGTTTTGACTCTGCCTTGCCTCTGCCTTGCCTCTTTCTGATTAGAAAGATTGCTGCAGAGTGGGGATTCTGTTTTAGTGGCTGTTGTAACTTCTCATCCTCACACTGGGTTCGACAACACCTCCCAACCACCGTTGCCTCTTTTCTGGGCTGTGCTTTCTCCTTTCTGGTCCTGGACCAGCTCTCAGAACTCCCCTCTCCCCTGGCCGAGTTGGGAAGCTCCTGTGAGCATGGGCCCCCAAAGCTGAAGCTGGGAGTGCTGGAATGAAGGAGTGGGCCGAGGGTGTGTTTGGAGTGGTGATTCCTTCCTTCTCTGCCTCCTCTTCCTCCAACTGCACCATGGAAGCCCTCTGAGCCTTTCCTCCATGAGAGGTCTTGTTTGCTCTTTCTGAGGGCTTCAGTTCTCATTTCAGATCCTTCCTGGGTTCAGGGTACCCATTTCTCTCCTTCCTCTCTTTCTCATGTTGCTATATTCCAGTGTCTGGGTGACGATCCTCCGGGAGGATCTTTCTCTGCTGCTTACCCAGTTGCCATCTTCCCGGAAGTCTCCTTTAAACCTTTTTCATGCTTGACGCTATTAAGCAAAATGCCTTTGGAATAATGGCTCTTTAATTTCTTGCATTTGTACCTCAGTTTGGTTGCACAATATGTACCCTCACTCCCAGCCCCTATCACTGCAAGATCATTGTTCTCTGAAGGATAAACATATATTGTAAAGTCAGACATTAGCTTGAGGTAATGCAAGGAAAGGGAAAGGAATATATGTAGTGTGAAACTTATGAGTATTAAGAATTCAGGGGGTCTTTTCGGTGTTGAAGATTGAATGTAGGGCCTTGTATGCACACTCTACCACTGAAGTGCACCTCTAGCCCTGGATCTACTTTTTCTTAGTAGCTGCTGTATACTAAGAAAAGTCATCTCTAGTTTATTTCTGCAGCAGTTAGTCATACATGTGTGTTTCAAAAATCCATTATATATATGTATGAAACTCTGCCATAACATATAATCTTAAAGGTCTATTATTATTACATGAAAATAATTATGTATGTAAATCACACATTTTTCTGTGACTGTTAAAATGTAATTTCTTCTGCATTACTGAGGCATCCCATAAGAGGTGAGTATGTGGTGTGTGTGTGTGTGTGTGTGTGTGTGTGTGTGTGTGAGTGTGTGAGTGTGCATTGTACTGGGGATTGAATTCAGGGACTGATACATGCTAGGCAAGCACTCTACCACTGAGTTTCATTCTCAACCCACAATATAATTTGAATTTTTAATGAAGGTTAAAATTCAGGGTTTTTTGCACCCATCTCATTATCTATCTATTGCTTCACAATAAAGTACCCCCAAACTTGGCAGTTTACACCAACTATAAACACTGTCTCACACAGTTTCTCTGGGTCAGGAATTTGGTAGCAGCAGAGCTGAGTGCTACTGACCTGAGGCTTCTCATGGTGGAGCTATCAAGATGTTAGCTGGACTGCAGTCATCTGAAGGCTGTGATTCTAAGATGGCCCAGTCCCATGAGGCCTCCCCCTACAGGCAGGAGGTTTGTTTCCTCCCATGGAGACCTCCCCACAAGGTAGGACTTCTTGAGTCCTTTTTCTAGAGAGTGATCTGCCTTTTGTCTTTTCTGTCAGGTTCCACCTGACTTCTTTAATGTATTTCAGTGACCGAAATGTTTGGTGGCCTGTAAGATTCTCCAAGCTCCTTGGAGAAGAGAGGTTGTAGACATAGAGAAGAATTGAACCAAGACAGAATTGAGGAAAGGGGAGTTTTAAGCACTTATGCTCAGAGACAGAAGCAGTATCTTCTCTCCAAAAACCTACTCGTCTATGGCACTGCATTAGGTTTTCTAACATAAGAGTGTAAATGTGGTCTTTTGCTCTCCTTTCCTGTCATCCAACCAACTATGCTCCGAGTGTCTCTTTAAATGTCTGCTCCTTTTCCTTATCAGTGATGGCACTATGTTCAGGCCATTACTACCACCCTGTTGAATGGTAGTTTTCAAACTGATCTCTGCCTTTATGGAGTCTGTGTACCCAGAAGTCCATCCATTTTGTAGACAGTGATCTTTCTAAACATGGATACACGACCTAACCACACCTCTGCTTAGAATCCTTTAATGGCTTCTTACTGCTCTTAAAAGAAAACTCAACTAGTTAGTATGGTCTCCTTACAGGTCATTCTTAATTCAATCTCTATCATTTCTATCTTTTTTCTTTTTATCTGTTTATGTTTGATTGTTTAAAATATTCCATTCTTATGGTGGGCTCATTAATATTACCTTGCAATTTTGGAAATTCTCTGTTCTTTAATTGTTAGGTACACTAAAGTTCTTTATAGTGACCTTACTTCTATATTTGGTTGAAGAGACTACTTTTATCTGATAATAATATTTCATCATCTATTAGTATTTTGATAACTGTCTCATATTGTCTTTCTTCAGTTTTGTTTCTTGCCAATGTTATATATTTATTGTCGTTTTAAAACCAAAGCCTGTAATTTCTCTTTTAAAAAGTAATTTAAACTTGGCATGGTTGTGCATGCCTGTAATCCCAGCACTTGGAGGCTCAGGCTGGAGGATCAAGGGTAGCTTGCATTACATACTGAGATGTGTTGAAAAAAAATTTTAAAAACCTAGTTATTGTCTTTACTAATATATACTTGGACTTAATTATATTATTATATTTTATTTAGTTTGCTGTATGTTTGTTTTCTTTACTCTGCATTTTTGGTCAAATTACCAGTTTTCTGTATAAATCTCATCAACCTTTGGCCACATTTCTCTATCTTTTGATTTAGAAGCTCTGGGTTAGATTTTTATTAATATAAATTAGCTTATACACCAAGTATTCAGACACAGTCATTGTTTTAGCTCTCTCCCAAACATGATAACGACTTCAATTTGCTCTCACTTCCCATTTAATATTGCTTCTATTTTTTAAATGCAAAAGTGGTGTTATTTTTAATTCCACCACACATTATATTAATTTCTAACCTCACCAGTGTCTCTCGTATCCTGTGCTTTCTCTCTGTGCTTATTTACTTTCCTTTAGTAGTTCTTTTGGTATAGGCTCATGGGTGATATACTCTTGTTGTTTATTATTGAAAATACCTGTTTTACCTTCTGTATTAAATGACAGTTCATTTGGGACTCAAATTCTTGGTGGATAGTGTCCATTCAGCACATCTACGGTATCATTCAATTGTCTTCCTGTTTCTATTTTTGCTTTTGCTAGGTATAGTTCCTTTGCAGCTATCAATATTACCCTCTGGTATTTTGATATTTTCTTTTTATCCTTATTGTTCTGTAACTTCTTTGTTGGTTTGCCTTTATGTGCTCAGTGCAAAAGATATTCTAGTATTTCCATTAGAAAATTTCCAGCCTTTAAGTATAGCTTCTCTAATCTTCCTGTTTCTCCTTGTGAACTCCTCACAGACATATGCAAGGCCATTCAACACAACCACATGCATCTGAACCTTTCTCCCATATTTGAAAATGTCTTTAATCTTAAAACTTTATTCTGTTTGACTCCCTCAGTACATCTGTTTACTTCATACTTTATTACTTTTTCTTTTCAACTTTTGGTAGCTACAGTGATCTTCTGATTTCAATGACCATACTTTTATTTTCTAAGATTTCTATTAGTTCTTTATTATATTTACTTGTTATTTAGCCTGAGTTTTCTAATCTCCTACTTTTAAAAAGGGTGCAGTTCATCTTTACTTTGAGAAAGCAAAAATAGTTTAAACATCTTTGTAATGCAGCTTCAAGGTTAGTTTTGTTCTGGACTCCTTATCTAATTGGATGTCTTAGTATTATGTGTTCGGAACCTGGAGGGTAGGCTCATTTTGAGGTGGAAATTTCTATTTGCCTTCTTTCATTTTAGCTCATTTATTTTCCTCTCTCACTTACTCTGTGTTCACCTATATATGGTTAGTGATTTGATCTCCACCTGCCTCTCCAAATCTCCCGTCTACAATCATATCTAATATTGGCATTTTCCTGCTCCTACCCCGCAGGGATGTTGGGGAACCAGTCATGTGGCCAAATGCTTGGCGTGGTTCTTGTTCCAAGGCTGAGTCTTTGTTCTTGTGCTTTCCTAGGCAGTGGGTGGCAGCAGTTATTTTCAGCCTCCTTTCATGAGCTCCTGGCTTTAAGCACTAAATCTAGCTCCTATCCTCCACCTTGTGTGAAGCATCTTTAGCTTCTATCACCTTGTGGGAAACAAAAATCTTGGCTTTTAAACTTGAGTCCGCAGTGAACATGAGTTGGCCCACTAAATGCTTTCTGTTTCAGTTCCATTTTTGGTCCAATAAAATATTTACTGTTTCTGAACTTGCTTATGTATGTCTTTTTGGTTTTCTCTTTCTTTTTTTTAGCCATTATCACTATTTGTGTGGAGGAAAGGGAGTGGATAAAGCATGACCTTACTGCATAAACTTAAGCAGCAATATTTCTGTATCCCTCATTAGCTTTCCTTGTAATCCATGGTCTATCCATATGAGCAATTTTAGTTTCCACATGGTCGATGAATTGCATGTCCTTACCCGAACCACCAAGTTTGGGTGGAATAAGAATAAGACATAGAAGACAGTCAAATGAAAAATTTTTTAAAAGTCAACTTTATTACCAATAAGCTAAGAAAGGTTTCTTGGTCTATAACCAAAAGTGATTAGAAACACTCTCTGCTAACTCTCAATCCCTGTAGAATCCAGGCTCAGAATAGGCCACCAAAAAGGGAACGCTTGTCTACAGAGCAAACATGTTTCCCCAAGGTTATATCTACACAAGTTTAGAGCTGAAATGGAAAAAGAGAACGAATCCTCAGTAACTAGGGCTTTTTTGCCAGATTAGCTTGACATAGTCAAGAACTTTGATCTAATGAATTTAACAATAGTTACTGTTCAACTAACTCTTGAATATGATGAGTGACAGTATAAGAAGCCAGAAATAGTAGAAATGCCCATGAAAACACAGGGCCAGGTTCCCTTAACAAATGCTGTGGACATTCTCTTTCCTCCACATCTTCTCAAAGTCTCTTCCCACCTCTTTTCTTCTGGCAACTCCTACTCATCTGATGAGTATAGTAAAATAATGATTAATATTTAGTAAATCCAAACCATGGGAAACAATATACTATCTTATGTAATCCTCACAAAGCAGTATGAGATATTAATTTTACAGATGAAGAAACAGGACAGAGAAGAGTTCTAGTGCTTCCAAGATCATACTTATAAATGGTGGATGCAAGTTTAGGCCCAAGTTTCTCCATCTCTACAGCCCATGTTCTTTACATCATATGCAGCCTCCTCTTACATTTTATTCTTCTTTGATGCCTAGAATACAGAGAATGGGTGCTCAATAGCAGTTCATAAATAAATATATACATCAGTAAAACATATTCTCAAGCCTGCTTCCCAGAGTGTATTTAAAACAACTCTAATATCAGGATTTATAGAGAATGTTTATCCTCTTTTGGCATCATATTCCTCTTTTAAAGATGGATATCTAATTCTGAAGGTGTCTGTAGGGTAGACTCAGTACATCTGCTATTACCTTTGTCTGTTGTTTTCAGTGTTAGATTTTCTTCCTCTGGCTGCCCAAGGAGAAAGCTGTCCTCTATTGTCCACCCTGCTGATGCATCTGGCACAAACTTGTTAGTCACCTGAAAGACTGGGTTACTGGTTCTTGATTCTTTACATTTACAAAACTACTGATACTTCCTATACTAGTTGCAGCCCCAGGACCTCCATGTAAAGACTTGCTGCATATTAGTGAAGACTCTTGGTTGCAAGCCACAGAAGTTAATTCCAACTGAAAAAACTAATAGGCTTGTAGAACTGTGTTAGCTTTGTAAGATAATGCCCTATATCTATCTATTGTCAATCTTCTATCTATTACCTGAAAAAATTAAGTTATAAAGGGAAAATATTTATTTTGGTTCAGGCAAATGCATTGCCTATAGTTCCTCTGGTGGGAGTGCTGCATTGCAATGGTAGGGACCACACAGTGGAGCCAAACCACTCTCCTCAGGGCCAAGGAATGAAAAGAAGCAACTGGGTCCTACAATCCTCTTTAAGGGCATACCTCTAATGACTTGCAGACCTTTCATTGGGTCCTACCTCCCCAAGTTTCCACCACTTCCCAATAGTGCCATGGGTGAGTAAGATTGGCCAGCATTAAGAAATCATCCAATAACAAATGCTGGCAAGGCTGTCGAGAAATAGGAACTCTTCTGAACCGTTGGTGGGAATGCAGACTGGTGAAACCACTGTAGAGATCAGTTTGGAGATTTCTCAGCAAACTTGGTCTAGAGGTCCCATTCAACCCAGCTATTCCTCTTTCGGGTATTTTCCCAGAAGATCTGAAAGCATCATATCACCATGATATATGTGCACCTATGTTTATAGCAGCACAATTTGTAATAGCTAAATTGTGGAAACAACCTAAATGTCCATCCACAGAGAACTAGATTAAAAAAATGTGGCATTTTTATATAATGGAATATTACTCAGCTGTGAAGAGGGACGGATTTGGGGCCTTTGTAGGCAAATGGTCATGATTGGACACCATACTCATAAGTGAAATAAATCAAAGGTTCATGTGCAGGCAGCATATTATATCACTAGTGTAGGAATCTGAAGGTGGGAATGTGCATTGGGGTGTGTGAAAGGAATCTGCTCAAAGGTAGGAAGCAGGTGGGATGAGGGGAGGAGGAAAGGGAAGAAAGGGACAGATATGTATCTATGTGTGTATATGCAGGATGGCTAAATTGATCAAGATTGTATGTCTATATGTGATTTCAGAAACATGCACTTTGAAGTTATCAATGTGTGGTGCAACAACCACTGGTGATTCCCTGTCGCTGTGTCTGTAATTCAATTTTGATTGTACTGCTCTTGTGCTGCTTTGTGTCTTTTTGTTAATGTTTTCCTTTTGTTGTTGTTGTTTGCTTTGTTTTTTATACTTTTAAAAAATAAAAATAAAAATAAAAAAAGAAGGAAGGGAAAAATATATATGTATGTACAGGGATAGCTGGGATAATTGAGATGCTGATGTCTATTGGTCTATTGAAAGAAACAGTTAATGCTTTAATCTCTCTTTTACCAATTTTGCATGCTTAGATCTGGTAATCTGAACAACTAATTTGAAGACAACAATATGCAATGTAACAACCATTGTTGAATTCCTACCATCTTGATTAGTGAAACTGTATTGTTTCTAATTTTAACTGTTTGATCAACCTTGCATTCTTACATCTGGTAATCTGAGCAACTTTGTTGAAGATAACAATATGCACTGTAACAACCATTGTTAATTTCCTCACTTTTATTGGTTTTTGTGTTTTGTTTTTATCTTTGTTATTTTGTTTTCTTTTCTCTTTAAAATAAAAAAAAAATAGTGCCATGGGTGGAGGAGGACTTTTAACATGTGGATCTTCAGGGGGATGTTCCAGATCCAAGCTATAGAATTCTGCCCCTGGCCCCTCAAAACATGTGCCCACTTCACAGTACAAAATACATTCAGTTCGTCATGAAGAGTCTCCAATGTCTTAACTATTTCAGGACTGCTAAAAAGTTGAAATCCAGTGTCCTCTGAAACTCAAGCAGTTGTAGCTATGAGATCCTATAAAGATCAAAAGAACAAGCTATAAACTTCCAAGATAAAATGGCACAGGGTAAATGTCTTTTCTTGTTGCTGAGACAAAATACCCAACACCCACAAATTGAGGGAGTAAAGGTTTATTTAGCTCAGAGTTTGTAGAGGTTTCATTCCATAATCAGCTAGCTCAGAGGCAGGGTGGCTTGGCAGAGGAGGTTTGCAGGGGAGAACCAGTTCATGGCAAGCAGAAGAAAACAAAAACAAGGGGTCGTAATAGCATCTTTCTGCCCCTTTTATCTTGTCCAGCCTACTCAGCTCAGGTAGCACTCATACTTTTAATCCTAGAGCCCTTGAGCCTAGTGTTGTACCAGGAATCAATTCCAGTTTCATATATTCTAGACCCAGCAACCTTTGGAAAAGCACCACCTATGACTGCATGAGGCTTTGGGGGAGACACCTAAAAACAAGCCATAACAGTAAATATTCCCATTCCAAAGGGAGGGATAGGAAGATATCAAGAGGGGATCAGACTGAAATGCAGTGGGGCAAATGCTAAATGCCATAGCTCCATGTCTGGCATTTGGAGCACATGGTGGTGGGATGTAAACGCCCAAAGCCTTTGGCAGCAACACCCTATTGCTTTACTAGTTTCAGCCCACATAGTCACTTCTCTTGGGCTGGCTTTTAGCCACTGCCTGTAGTTTATCAGCAGACTTTCCACATTGCTGTCATCTCTGTCTTCTTGGGATATCCAGTGCAGCTTTGGCTTGACTCACAGCTCCACACATTGTTCTGTTGGTGCTATTTGCAAGGATTCTGATCCTGATACACACTTCCTGACCTCTTAGGGTTTCTTTTAATGCCTTAGGACAACATACCTAATCCCATAACCCTTGCATTTTACATGCTTGCAAAACTAGCACAGCACGGATGACACTGTCTATTGTAAGTGTGACTCTCTAGTCCCACTTAAACCATGGATGTAATGGCATCTGAGTGCTTTGCTGGCTGGAAATGAATCCTGAGATGCGTTTGGCCACCCCTACAACACCCCAGAACCACTCCTGAGCCAAGCACTTGAGTGAGGGTATGTGGATATTTTATCTTTCAGTGTTTCGTATTTTTCCTTCTCTGTTTTACTAGTAGGCACCCCAATGCTGATCAACAGACTAAGGCTGGGGAAAGGGTAGTTTCCCAAAGAAATTATAGGCACACTCATGTTTCCATGTCACACAAATACTGTAACCATAAAGCAATCTATTGAGTACAGCTAACAATTTTTAGTGTTTTAGATACAAGTCATTTCATCCTTCAACAGTGCTATGAAGAGGCAAAGGGTACACCATGTTTTATAAACAGGAAAACTCAGTAAAGGATGGAGCTAGATTTGAAACCCATGTGCGCACTTCAGAGCTTTGTAATTCAGGGTACCTTATATACATGAATCAATAGCCCAGTTTTATTAATGGCCCTAGAGGTAAGATGTTTGCCTGGCATAACAAGACTGCCTGTAAAAGCAAGAATACCATCTATGTTTCTGGATTACAGAAACAAGTTTACAGTTCTAAGTAGACATTCTGAACCCATTTTACTTGTAATGTAGGTAACATCCCCACCCCACCCTCCACACTTTTTACTTCCTCAACACGAGACCATGGGTGTTTAGGGCCAGGCAATCTATTGATTAGAAGAGTGAAACAAGAAGGGTTCTAGATAAGTGACAGGAAAAAAATAGCTACAGGCCTGCGTGTATGTTCTGCTCCCTAGGTTGGAACACAGCCTTTTCCTCTAGTTAATTAAAGGCTCAGCTCAGGTGACAGTTGATAGAGGAAATTCTTGGGCAATTCTCCATCCACATTCTCTTACCCTGGTGCCCTGTTTTTGTTCCCATAAGCCCCTGGCACTTTTTTGTAGCAGCACTTGCTCTTTGTTTTATAATTTTTGGTGTTCATTTCCTCACACCAGAACAGCAAGTTCACTTGAGCATGCTAAGTCTTATTTCTCCCTACCTCTAGCACATAGAAGAGACTCACACAGCAGTCCTTCAACAGAAGCATTTTTAGAAGCAAATGAACAAGTAACTTTACCTTAGAGAAGCTGTCTAAGCTTTTTTTTTTGACTTTTCTGAGTTTTATGCAGCTAACTCCAGGATTTCATGGCTTTGAACTACAAAGTATCTCTGACCTTTGAGGAAAACAAGAGTGGAAAGAGCAAGGCTTGGGGCCTGGACATTCCTCTGTTTATTCAGTGGTCATATCTGGTTGTTTCTCCCCTAACATCTTCCATGGGTACTTCAGGAACCTAGTATCCATGTAGTACGGACAGTATGTAGAACCTAAATAGTGCTATGAAGAAACCTTATGTAGCAGTATGTTTCTCCTCTAGTATGCAACTTCAGTTTCACTTAAAACGGAGTAGTAATGTGTGTTTGTACGTGTGGATGACGGGTGTTGACACTGTATTAATGAAGGAAAAGTCAAACGTAAGTAAACAAGTACAAGGAACTTTTACATTGCAATACATGAGTGGATCTCGGGAGTGGACCTATAATCCTGAAATCTGTAAGAGCAAGTTTTATTTCATTAATAATTTAATAATTCAAATCTCCTAATATATTAATTTGTATGGATTTGTAAAAGGGAAATCACCACTTTAGCTGTCACTTTGGGATCTTGTCTATACCTTTGATCAAAGCCTCACTACACTTTGAAAATAAAATAATTCTCTTTATAGAGTCTGGAATAAATTCTGTGTTATGTGTGCTTACACAGACTTTTTCCCTTTGCTTCCCTGCTGATAACCGTCAGATGGATCAGTCTTCAAGTTCACCTTGATATGAGTCACCCAGTGAAATTCAACCTTAACTTTTGAAAGTACCAGTCTCTTTATGCATTTTTCATGTATTTAATTATAAATGTAATACAAATAGAACACATTCGGAAAATCCTACGTAATACCAACATCTTTAGCAGCTATAATCTTTTTCAAATATCCTTTTACTAGCATATTTTTATATACTTGTAATCATAATTACTAAATTTGCAACTTGTTGTTTTTAAAACAGTACAGATTCTTTAAAAATTCAGCCTTGTGTCTAGAAATGTGTGCATGAAACTGTTTTGATGCTGGTGTAAGCCTGTAATAAAAATAACTGATGACATTATCAATGGCTTTAGAATTGAAGACTGCACATCTGCAATGATCCCTAATTGAAATGATGACGCTTTTACTCTCAAGAAGGAAAAACGAATTTTGTAAAACAAGCAGGGGAAAGAAAAATTCACAGATTTCTCCACCAGCTTGGCCAGTGAACTGCTCACGTCACATTTGTCCAGTGGGCTGACAGGTGTCACGACTGCTACTTCTTATGGTGAAAAATTTGGTCTCAAACTGCGTAACATTTACTTTTGAAACATGCTCTTTCACTCAGTCAATATTTACTTCCCCTGAACTTCTCATGGAAAATACTGACCTCAGAGGTAGGAAGTGTATTTTTTTGGCTCAGCCTCAGTATTAGAGGCATAGTCATAAAGCTGGCATTAATGCGGAAGGCAGGGAGCTTCTCACGTCTACTCTGCACAGAGTCCAACACAAATCTCACTTTGGAATGGGCACTCCAAGAGGTGGCCCTGGCCTTTTGGGTGAGGCTGAGTCAATGACAATGACCTCTTTTGTCCTCTGGTAGGAAGAATGCAGAGATTCTAAAGTGCTGTAGGCAGAATTGTTATTATGAATTCTGACATTGAACACGAAGATTTTTGCTTGACTTGATTTTCTTTTCTTTTTTCTAACCGAAGGCTTTTTTTCTGCTGCTGTCATTTAAAGCTCTCCTCCTCAGTTCCCAGTATCGGTAAGGACGGGTACAGGTAGTGATAACTGAGTATCAGAGTAAAAGTATCTGAAAGGCAATTGGATGCAACAGTGTATACCGTATTGATAAGAAACCTTTGGGTTTAAAGTTCTTCTGTCATATGGATAACTGAATCGACTCGTCTTTTTAATGGCTGACTTACATTGTATTACCTCTATGGGTTTATTATTCATCTTTTTTAATGGAAGCAGTAGTGGTGGGTCTGGGAAGACGACAGCAGAAAGGGTTCCACGAACTGGATCCTGAGGAGCCTTCTGCCACACTGGGTAAGGGGACTCCACAGAAAGGAAACTAACTGGAAGGACAAGGCCGCCATTTTACTTTTAACACAGCAACTGGCACGTGGCTGGCGCCCTCGTAGTTACCAGGGCCCCAGGTGCCCACCAACGTGTGCCTGGACAGCACCGAAGTTTGAGACCCTGTTGTCCAACCTTGGGGTCTGATGTTTTATAACTAGATTCTTCTAGGGAGGAAAAAAAACGTGACCTTTCACCAGGAGAACCCTAGAACGCATTCACCGTTGATTCCAGATAGATCTTCGCGCCCGACCCCTCTCGCTCTCGCCCAAACTCGGGTCACCCACTTACAGGAGCGAGAGAGCCTCTGGGCCGCCTAGGCGGCGGCAGCAACAGAGTACTTCCGGGGGGCTCCCGGGCAGAACCCAGAGCCCGCAGCGGCGAGGCCCGCGCAGCCCGGCGGGGCGGGGCGGTGGGCCCGGAGCGTGCGCGCGCACCTCGCACTCCGCGCCCGGGGACGCCCCCTCGCGAGCGGCAGCCGGCCCGCGCCCCCCACCCCCCGCCCCCTCTCCGCAGCTTGGCTTCCTCGGCGCGCGCCAGCGGCTGTCGGGCGCGCGGCTGCTCCGGGCTCTCGCGGTCTACGGAGGCCGGGCCGAGGACTGGGCTGCAAACCCGCGCCGCCTCTTCCGCCGCCGCCAGCGCGAGCTGTTGCGAGGGTCCGGGAGGCGGGCAGGAGACG
Organism: Dinomys branickii; assembly: GCA_004027595.1. Taxonomy (NCBI): domain Eukaryota; kingdom Metazoa; phylum Chordata; class Mammalia; order Rodentia; family Dinomyidae; genus Dinomys; species Dinomys branickii. Next base: position 2,492 of record PVLD010029116.1, on the reverse strand, counting down.
GATCCGACCTCTGCCCGCCCGAGACGCGGCCGCTCCTGAGCGCGCGCGGCCGCCCGCCTCCCCGGGGCGGAGCGAGGAATGAGCGAGCGCCGGCCCCGGGCTTGGGGACCGAGGGCCGCGGCCCGACTTCCTTCCACGCCGCGGCGGCGCGGGGGCTAAGCGAGTGCGGTCGGGCGCGGCGCGGGAGGCGGCGGCCTCGCCCGCGGAGCGGACGCCTAGGCTAGCTGAGCCCGCCGCGGCGGGGCAGAGGAGGAGGAGCCGCGCGGGGGCCTCCGCGCCCCTCCCCCGCGCTCGGGGCCGCGGAGGAAGTGCCGCTGCCCGACGCGGCCGTTTGGGGGCGGCCGGCGGCTCCGAGGCGCAGGTATTTGGGACGCGGCCGCCCTTTGCCTCGGCGTCCGCAGCACCGGATCCCCGCCCGGCGCCCGGAGCTGTGGGGCGGCGTCGCGAAGCGCGGGCGGCGGGCGGCTCCTTTTGCCCCTTCCCGGTGCTGCTGCCCCGGCTTCCCCGCGGGGAGGGAGACCGTCCCTGCCCGGACTTCCGAGAAGACCGGCGTCTTTGCCAGGTAGAGGCGTCCGAGGGGATGAAGTGAACCTTGTCAACTCGGCTCTGGCGCAGCTACCTCTGAGCGTCTTCCTGGGTGCGGGAATGGAAGAAGGCACCGCGCGGCTCTCCCGCGGCGCGGCTCGCCGGGGGGACTCCTGGGCGTGAACGGGCACCCACAGTCACCTGGCGAGGGACCGGAGGCCACATGGCAGGAAGACGCCACGACGAAAATTAGCGATCGGGTGGGAGGCCCCCCGGGTTGGATGTCATTGGACGAGCGTGAAAGAGGGGCTCTCTTAAAAAAGCACAACAGTTCTCTGAGAGGAGAAATACTGAGTTACCCACCTTGGCCAGGATTTTGAGAAGAGTTCGACGTGTGGTACGTTTCTGTAAGGTGAAAACCTTATGAAGTCTCGGTAAGAGCCTGAACGATGACCACCCCAGCCCTGCTGCCCCTGTCTGGACGTCGGATTCCGCCGCTGACCGTGGGGCCGCCCTCCTTCCCGCACCACAGGGCTACCTTGAGACTCTCGGAGAAGTTCATCCTTCTCCTTATTCTCAGTGCCTTCGTCACCCTGTGTTTTGGGGCATTCTTCTTCCTTCCAGACTCCTCGAAACACAAACGCTTCGATCTGGGTTTAGAAGATGTGTTGATTCCTCATGTAGATGCAGGCAAAGGGGCGAAGAACCCTGGAGTCTTCCTGATCCATGGGCCTGATGAGCACAGACACAGGTTTGTCTGTTTCATGAATTTTGGTGGTAACGCTGAGCAGGGCCGGGTAGGGTCGCTGGATCTAATCTGTCTCGGTCTGTCTCTGCCTTTATCTTGCTATAGTAAAACGTGTTCCAAGAGTTGAGCTAGTTGAAAACCGGCTGAGTAGAACTGTAGACCTGAAGGACTACTTAGTCTCACCTGAAGTCCAGGTTCTTCGTTTTTCATGGAAGAAACGTGTGTTGAGAGTTACGTCTGACGTGGACAGTTAGTAATGAACCTTTAGGGTAGGGACATAGTGGCATATGCTGCGCACGAACTCACTGAGGTGTTGCATTCAGTCATTGCACCGCCATGTGAAATCATTACCTCTGCTCTTGACAGCTGTTGGGGTTTTCTGTCAAAGGGCGCTCGTTCTCTGGCTTGTGGTTAGAATCTTAGTAGTGAACTTTACTTAGTTTTTCGGATGACAAACATGGACAAAATATGAGAAACGACAGTGGGAAAAAGCTGATTTTTGTTTTTTTCAGGGTATGTGTGTTGGTGCTCCATATGGAATTACTTGTTCAAGGTATCAAACCCCAAGTCTTGGACTGTCAGTCTTGTGGATAAGATTGAAGGTCTTTTTAAAAAGTTAATTTTTGTTTTACTGTAAGAAAGACCATGCCTCTTCTTAAGCTGTTAGTATCTGGTCAGTTAAGGACTTAACGTGTTTTTCAGGTCGCCAAAACTGAAGTGAGGCTAGCCAAAAACAGGATGAAATGAAAGCACTAGTTACAATCCCTTTAAATCATTTATATCTTTTTTGAAGGAGTTGGGGAAGTAATTTATTTAAACCTACCCTCTTTATTTCTTAAAATAATTCTTGAGTTGTGAAAAAAAAGTTTGAATTGTTTTTAACAGATGTTAGTTTTAACTTCTAATCTGAGCGAATTTTGAAAAAGCTTACGTTTAAATGTGAGCCTAGGTTAAATACTTGGGAAAATTCACAGGGTTGTAATTAGCATGTAGCCCAGTAAAGTTTTCTTTGCCAAGTTAACTCAGTGCTTGACTGATGGTTCTTTGCGTTTTTGTTGAACCTTCTGAGGTAGTTATATTTTTTATACCATTCTTTTATAACTACCTTAGAATTTTTGCCATTTTCAACTTTTGTACTTTTTAGATTTATTTAAGTTTATTTTAAGTGGTCTAAAGGGATCAAAAATGGCCAATTTCTTTTTTTTTTTTTTTTTTTTTT
>PVLD010029115.1:0-18492 GCA_004027595.1 Dinomys branickii | reverse complement strand
TACTTAGTAGTTATACTTTAAATTAATGTTTACAACAGCCTTATGAGATGTATGATATTGTTATCATCATTTTATGTAAGGAAAAAGCTAAGACCAAGTAGCAAAAGAACTTACTTAACATCATAAAACTGGTGAAGGAAGAACTCAGAATTTGAAAGCAGGATTGACTCCAGGGCAAATCACGCTTAACTGCTTCCTTGACTGCTTTACTGCCCCCTTGTGCTATCATGGTTCTCTTTTTTAAGTAAGACAGGAATCATTGAGATTTTTATCAACTTTCTGCACTATGAGGTGGTACGATTGTTATTTGTACAGGGTGAAAGGGTCATACATTTGTTGGATTACTGAGGCAAAATGGAGAAATACAGTAGGGATGGGCATGGTGGTAGGATATCCTGGTCAGACTCATGTTTTATTTGAACAAGTCAAGTGACATTACTGATTCACAAACAGCAGATCTAGGTAAAAATCTAGGAAAACAAATGTTTGCTTTTATTTGTACTATTTACACAGATATTAAAAAGCAAAGTGAACAATGAAGCTAGAACCAAAGGAAAAACTTGTGGATTTAAATACAGAATCAGAATTCCACCCAAATACTGCACAAGAAATTATCAGAATTAAAGCAGAAAGCCTGAGCAGCATCTGTGAGATAATAGTGGTAAGAAGGATCTTGATATGGGACCAATCTTTTATTTCCTGTTCAGAGCTATTAAAGGCTTCCTGTTAAAATAGGCAATCACTAAATGTAGTTCATTTGTTTCAAAGGCAGATATCTGTCTTTTGGGAGATACAAAACTGGAAAATAAAAATGTCTGAGATTAAGAAGCTTGTGAAACTTTCCACATTCTTAAAGAAAATCTGATGTCAGGGAAACATCTATTAGTCAGAGTTCAGTTTATTGTGAATAAGATCAGTTCTGTCTTGTCTTTCCTGGGAGATATCACAACTTCAGCCCTGGTGTTCTTGTAGAATGAAAATTTTCATCCTTTTGTACAGAAAATTTCTAGCTTAGGCTACTTTGGAAGTAGATTTAGGAGAGGAGCTGATCTTCCCAGAATTTTTGATATCAAAGCATTTCATGTTCATTACAGCATCTCTGCCAATAGTATTCTTCCATTAAAGCAAATACCTAAAGGTCTTATATATTTTGATGATTTATTTTACTTCTGTTTGGGAATCTCTTGAGCTTTTTTATTATGATCCATGTAAATATTTCAAAAAAGTTAAAAGACAGCGAAACAAAGTTGACCTCTTTAGTTGCTACAGCTTTGTATGGGCATAGCAATCTTATTAGCAAGTTTCCTATCTTGGTTAGTGTTCATAATTAAAGTGAATCAGACTTGTCAGATAACTGCAATTTTCTTATCAGCTGTAATATTTAGAATATAGTTAAAGGGAAACAATGAGGAATTGAAGCTTATACCTCTGTGGTTAAATTGATGGAGCACTGCCTACGGATGGTAATTAATCTCCTGGACCCACAAGACTCTGTACTTCAGAATAAAATGGACATTGTCCTCTTTTATCTGTCTAGCCTTAGAAATAATGAGGAAATATGAACAAGTAAAAGATACATGATTAACTGGATAAGATGTGATATCTGCTTGTAGGATATTGAGTAAAGTACTGTAAGGGTTTACAGGTAAAAGAATTAAATGACTTTAATTTTTTCTATGCTGGACTGATGTACTTAACAAAAATCAACATGGACTTTAAGGCTTGAAACAAACTCTCAGATATTTTCATGTGAATTATTTATTTTTGTGGCTCTATCACTTTCCCAATGTGTAACTTGTGGGACAGCTAATTCAACTCAGTCAGCTTCAGTTTAATTCTTGTAAAATGATGAAGATAACCATATACTATTTTGATTATTGTGAGATATAAATAATACTGTACATGAATAACTCAAGCCTGTTACATAGTGGATATCAACTAGTATAATCTATTCTATAGTATTCCTTTATTTTGCTGAAGTCACCATGTATGATAGGCAGAAATGATATTAACACTCATATAGCAAATGAAGAAACTGAGTCCCAGAGGTTAAATTATTTGTTCAAAGTTGGTAAGTGGAAGACTTGAGTCTATAATTCATGAATATATATTAGTTTTACTCTTAGAATTTAATCTGTGATATATGTGTGCATGTGCAAGTTTTCTGTGGGGAGAATTAGGGAACATGATGAGGTAGAATGGAATACCAAAAATAGGGATATGTGTTAGTGCAACGAAGTATTAAAATCAGGTAGTAGCTCCAGGGGACTGTGAGATCTAGAACAAGGTTGATCCTTATATTCAGAACATGAGGAATCTAAGTGTATAAGAAGCAAAGAGCCAGAGAATAGGTTTGAAGATGGAAGGGTCTCAGCAGAGGTGCACATGGCTTGTTTGGGCAGATACTGAAACTAACTGAAGCCTGTGAATGTAAGATAGGAGGAGAGTGGGGACTGAGACAAGTCAAGAAGATATATACAATTTGAAAGCTTTAAAAATATGTAGACCGAATAAAATGAGTCTGTGGATTAATTTCAAACCTTAACTTAATGACTTAGAATAAATCGGGAGACAACTTTTTAGGAGAAATGCAACAAGATGGATTCAGGAACAAAGTTGGGGTGATTGAAAAAGGGAGAATAGGACATCGCTCTTAAAGTTATGCAGTAGTTGGGAAAAATACAGTTCTGGGGTCTTTAATATGCAGAGCAGAAAAGACTGAAGTTAATATCCCTCAAACTTCCCAGGAAAGTTCCCAGGAAAGGAGAAAACAAAGTATCATTTAGTGGTGGTTTTGAAGACAGAACAGGGACTGGGAACTCAGGAATGTGGAGACTTGTCTGGAAAAATCACTGTAAACTTCAGTTCAATTCAATGAAGTCAGTGAAAAGGAAAATACAGAGGAGGAACAGATGAGGTGAGAGAACATGAATTCGAACTGGGCTTGCCTGCATGGATGGTTTCATGATGTTTTGAAAAGCACATGTAGGAACAGCACACTGTTCCTATCTATTTTACATTTTTCACAGTTTGTAATATGTTTGAGTAATATTGAAGCAAGAGACTAAGGTGTGGCCAGCTGGCTGCCAGGTGGGCAGAAAAACAGTTCTATCCAAAAGTGGTACCTGCAATTCTTCTCATGGGAACTCAAGCAGGTCTTTGAAAGGACAGCCTAGACGATGTTAGTCTGAGGAGTGGGAGATACACAAACGGCAGTCTGTTAAACTCTTGGCCACTGGGCTCTCTCTTTCAGTCTGGGCATTTTCGTCGTATGGAGTGTGCTTCTTTTCCTGTTATCAGTTGGCCCATACTCGCTCTGCAGAGCATGTTTCTTTTCCCAACTTTAGTAGATGTAAAACCTAGTTTTTGCACTTGTTTTATTCAAGACAAGAAAAATTTAGAAAATAACTCTAGAAGGAGTCTTAGCACCTCACAACCCAGTAACAATATACACCTTTAATTAAATAATGCCAAATTGAGTAGGGGACCATGTTTAAAAACAACAAAAATTGCTTTCATTTTTCTAAAAACATGATTTTTTGCTTTCTTTATCCCACTCATCTTCTCTAACAATGTGAAAAATGACAAGCAAATCCAAGATTCATGTGTATGTATGTATGTATGTATGTGTGTATGTGCATGTATGAATTGTGTATGTGCACGCATATAATAGGTGTGTCTGTGTGTATGTATGTATATGTGTCTGTATGTATGTATGCATGTGTGTATGTGCATGTGTATATGTGTGTATGTGCATATATTCATGTGTAGTTAGTCTAGGAGACTTCCCCATTTATTTGTGAATAGTCTCTTCTCCCAGGATTTGGAAAGACAGGCATATGGTTCTCTAACAGAGACTGCTCTGGTTAATGTGGATGATGCTCTTGCCAGTTTGATGTGCAGAGCCATATTTTTGTACTGTATTAACACATATCCTATTTGCTGTGTTGATTTCATTGATTATATTTTGGTTACCCTAGGATGTGAGTCTATTTTAAGATTTCTCATAGAAAGCAAAGTACATTGCTACTTATTTTTTTGAACATAATATGGAAAAAATAAGAAGATGGAAGAAGTACATCCTGAATAAGAAATAGTTTTAAACAGCTAACACAAAACCCTGCGAATATTCTAGGTACTATTAGGAGTTTCAAATGTAATGAAAGACATTTTGTTTCAATTTCTTGCAAGACATTAGTCAGAGTAAGAGAAGAATTACATTTACCAAAACCTCTATAATTTGGAGCCTTCTTTCGAAGTGAAAAAAAGGAAAATGGCACTTGTGAGTTATGAGTCATTCAACAGTGGTCTGCGACTAGAGGGCAATCTGTTGGAGACATCCTGTCCTCAGAGGGCTAGAAGAGTGCGTGGAAGGTTTTTAGCAGTTTTTATGGTAAGGAACCTCAAAGACAGAGATTTATGCACACATCACATTTCCGTTAGGATTTCTACATGGAGTGCTAGATAAAACTTCTGGGACAGCCTGGGCCTTTTAGAATTTATTGCTCTTTTAATGTAATTCCATTCATGTGCTGTGTGGTATGTCCTTCATCCTGAGTAAACAACATGAGGAGTTATTTTAAAGGAGAAAATTGTAACTGATTGCACAACTTTGGGAGAAGTAGAAATTGATGGGAACATTTTTTCAGGTTCAGATCTTCATTAACATTTCCTACACTCTGACCTCTCAGATAAAGAACACACTAGCAGAAGTCAATACCTTTTCCCCAAGCTTTAAGAAGATCCTAGTACCTACTCTGAACAAGAATCTTTTTTGATGGAAACTGCTTGGTAATCTGTTTACATCAGATACTTAAATATATTAGTATTAAACACTACAGTAGCTACTGCTTTAATAGTCCTTAGTATTTCTGTAGACATTAAATTGTTCACCATTTAAAACATTTTTTCAATGTCCCAATTATTCAGCCTTCTTAAATATATCCAACATTTTTCAGTAAAATAAATCAAGAGACATAAAATTGTTTACTTTCCTATATCGATCCTTTCTTCTTTTGAAAACCGTTCTTTTGTAGGGACAGATGGGACCCCCGAGCTAGGGTCAGAAAAGTGATAATGAGCCCTTTAGAGCTTAGGGGAAAAACAGCCTCTTACAGTTTTGCTTTTGAAACACTGTCCGCCTAATTGTTTCAATGTGTGCTCAAGTTTCTCTATTAGCCCATGAAACCCAAACCCTTAGCAACAAACTGACCAATCAGACTGGGCTGCCTCCGGGGTGAGGAACCGCCATCATAACTCCATAAAAATAGGACCACTGCCCATCCTTAGCAGTTACACAGCTCTGGGTCCTCCATGACCTGGATTAGCGTTGTATATCTTTGGCAAATAAACTTTATTCTTGTTGGGGAGAGAGATAAACCTGGAAAATTTGAGGATGGGCTGGTGACTCCAGACTCATCCAGAGATTTGACACTTTCAAATAAAATTATCAGCTTTGAACTCTGTTGACATGTAAAGTCCATAGAATTTTTTAGTACGTGTATGCCATTCATAGTATTTATATTCCTTGTGAGGAGTGGGTACCTGTACATAATACATTTTAATTATTATTTTTCTCCCCTTCCACTCACCTCCTTCCCCCTCCCACCATCACTTGAGTTTCTTTGATTTGAGAAAGATCTATCTCCCTATTTCTACATTATATTATCAATCTTTTCTTTTCTTCTTTATTTATATTTTTGGTATCTCATATAAGAGAAACCACATGATATGTAAGCTTGTTTGTTGGATTTTACATTTAAATTTATGGTTTCGAGGTACATTCATTTTCCTACAAATTATTCAAACTTAATCTAATAAGAATTTAGTACACCATTGTGTGTAAAACCACATTTTCTTTATTCATCTTTTGAAAGACATTACAGGTCACTTCCCAAAGTTAGCTATGATGAGCTGTGCTGCTGTAAACTTGGGTAAGCATGTATCTGCACTATGGTATTTTTACATTTTTCAGGAAGATACCTAGAAGGGTAGTATCTCCATCAAATACATTTTCTTTTTTTTTTTTTTTTGAGGAATCTCCACATTGATCTCCTCAGCAGCTCTATGATTTTACATTTCTACCAATAACGTAGAAGGGTTTGATACCCTCCACACACAGTCTCACCAGCATTTCTTATTTGATTTATTGATGGCAATCATTCTTTCTGAGGTAAGATCCATTCTTAGTGTTGATTTAATTTGCATTTTCCTAATGGCCAAGGATGTTTTTTGCATGTGTTTATCAACCATTTGTACTTCTTCTTCTGGGAAGTATCTATTCATTTCACTTGCCTATTTTTGCATTGAGTCTTTTATTTTGGGTTCTCAAATATTTGAGCTCCTATATAAGCTAGATATTCATCCTCTGAGAAATACTGGGAAATTTTTACCATTCTTTAGATTAAATTCTATTGGTTGTTTCTTTTGCTGTACAGAAGCTTTTTTTATTTTTCTATGACCCAATTTTTTTATTCTTGGCACTATTTACTGTGCAGCCAGGGTTCAATCTAGAAAGTCCTTCTCTATGCTTGTCACTTCAAGATTTTTACTAGTTTTTTCTTCTAGCAGGTTGTTTGTTTTAATATTTAGCTTTTTGGTCCAATTTTATTTTAGTTTAGTACATGGTGAAAGACATGGGTCTGGATTCAGTCTTCTGCATGTGGATAACCAGTTTTCCCAGCACTATGTATTACAGAGGCTTCAGTGTATGTTTTTATCTCATTTGTCAAAGATAAAATATTTGAATATGCTTAGGGTTGTTTGTACATCCTCTCTTCTCTTCCCCTGATACTCATGTGTGTGGTGTCAGTACCATGTTGGTTTTTTTTTTTTTTTTAATCACTGTAACTTTGTCATTTGAAGTTTTGGATTGCGATACATCCCACTTAGCTCTTTTTACCCAGGATTGCTTTTACAATTCTTATTCTTTTCTATTTCCAATGATTGTTTCTTTTAGTTCTGTGAAGAATGCTGCTATTTTCATTCAGTTTGCATTGAATATGTATATTGATTTTGGAAGTAGGGCTATTTTACCTGTAAAGTGGTGCTGTCATTCACAAATTTAATTCCTTCCACACTTCTGGTCACAAAACAAATTGGTTGCAAACCAAATCAACTCTCCCTATATGGTCAACATTAAACCTAACCAACGAATTCGATTAGATTTATGACCAATTTGGTTTGTAACCAGATCTGTGAAAAGAATTAAGTTTGGGAATTGAAGGAACACTGTATTTGTTCTGACTATCTAGGAAGAGGAGACATTTTTCCACATTCTAACGTCTTCAATTTCCTTTCTCTGAGTAGTATGGTAGTTTTCATTGGAGATGTATTTTACTTCCATAGTTAGGTTAATTCATAAGTATTTAATTTTTCAGGGTGCTTTTGTAAATAGTATTTTTTCTTAATTTCTTCATGGGCTCATTATTGATGTACAGGGATACTATTGATTTTGTATCCTGCTATATTGCTGCAATCAATGAGTCCTTTATACCTTTTCTTTCTCTTTTCTGTCTTTTTGAGACAGCATTTCACTATGCCGTTCAGGCTGGTCTTGAAATCACTTTGTAGCCCAGGCTATGCTCAAACTCACAGGGATCTTCCTTCCTCAGCCTCCAAATGCTCGGACTATAGGCATGCGCCACCACACCGGCCCTCACATGAGTATTTTGGTGCATTTTTTGGATTTTCTGTATAGATCAGTGGTTCTATCAAGATTTCTGAAGACTAAATGTAGACTGTTTGAAGGTTCTCTGATTCAGATACAACTCTGATTTTGTAGAAAAACTAATCTGTCGGTGAAAAGATTTCTTTTGAGTGTGTATATGATTATCTTCTTGATTTGAAACAAGTGGAGAAAATGACAAAGCTTCTGTGAAGAGAAGAATATTTTTCCTTTTTACTCCTGCAATTATGGCTTTCCTGTTTATCTCTATGCAAAGCAACAGCTATGTGCTGGCATTGGAGGGTTAACACACCTAGCGAAGGAGGCACTGTTAAAGAATTTTATAAGTATGTTGAAATTCGAAATGGTAATGTGTTTAACCAGTTTCTGATTGTGTGGTCTTAATGGTTTGCAGATGTGATTTTTCAAAAATCTTTCACTAGTCACATCACTCTAATAACCTTCTTTGATTCATAAACATTTTTATTTCTTTGCTTTCATTCATTTGTTGGCTAATGAAATAGTGTAACTAGTTTGAGACAAGCACCAAGGCTACAAAATCACTCTCTATGATGTGACCTGATTTTTAATTGGACAACCATTAAGAGAATTATGTAGTGTTTCAAAACAGATATTTGCTTTTTTCAGTTTTTAGCTTTTCAATAGTATATGATTGCAGTACCAGATCAGATTCTTCTTAGAAAGTTGATAATGTACATAACACGTTAATTCTTTTTGATCCCTCTTGTCTCCCCTCCCTTCCCGTTCTCTCTGTTTCTTGGTCCTCTTCGCCATGGCAAAAGATTTATATCCCTATTTTGTATTATTTATCTTTCATTTTCAGCTTTATTTATGTTTTGAGTTTCTCATATAGAGGAGAACATGCTACATTTCAACCCATGTGTCTGATTTATTTCACTTAACATTGTGATCTCAGAGTGTGTCCATTTTTCTACAAATGACTAAAATTCACTTTTTATGGCAAAGCAGGACTCCATTGTGTATAAATATTATATTTTCTTTCTCCATTCATCTGCTCATATTGGCCACTTCCAAGATTTAGCTACTATAAGTTGTGCTGCTATAAACATAAGTGTGCATGTAACACTGTAATATGGTGTCTCTAGCATTTTTATCTTAACTTAAAACAGAAATTGGTACACATCAAGCTTTAGCTGTTTGGTTTCTAAATTTTTTGTAGGAGCAACGTATGTCAACAAGTTACATTTTTGAAACTTGCACTTTATCCTAAATTGAATGGACAACATGTAGTTCAGAACAAAATAAAACAATTACACATTTGTTTTGAAAAATTTTAGTATGTTTTACAACTATTGATATAATTAGAAATGATGAAATCAAATGTTATAGGCAATGAATGAAAGTAAGTGTTTTCATGATGGACAATATATCAATTGACTTACAAATTACTTTTTGTATCTCTTTCAAATTTTTGCAGTCCAATTTTAATGGAGTTTCTCTAACAATTTTGTTTTTAACTTTTGGGAAACCAGCAAAATAAGACTTAGATTAGAGAAAGTGATTATTGTTATAACTATTTGTAACTTCAATAATTTCTCATTTTCATTAGCAGTCTGAATGCTAATTAATTTTTTTTGTGTTCCTGTAAAACTAGTGATTACAGTGTATACAGTAAAAATGTAAATTATTATAAAGACTAATTACAAGTTGAAAATAAAGCCTTAACAATTATGAATAGGTTCTTGTCAAATGTAAAATACACACATTAATTATTATTCTGCAAAACCCTATTCTTAGATCATGTGTATAACTCCCAGATAAACAATAGCACCGTGAGATGGGGATAGGGCTGAGATTCCAAGTTGCAAGGAAATGAATATACCTACAGCCAGTAAACATATTAGGATTTTTGAGAAAAATGGTACTTTTCACGCAAGATTTGCATTTGTTATAATGACAAAAGAAAAATAATGATTAAAAAAGTATTTTTTCCCATTTTCTTTGGTGACTATACATACAGTCAAAAAGGGAAGTAAAAAGTAGGTAGCAAAAGGACAACTCATGAAATGTACAAAATTTGCCAACACATTGCCAGTAATTTTGATGCATGAGGGAAAATAGGGAGTGAAGAAAGAAAAGAAGATGGGAGAAAACAGGATACCTTCAGTTTAATGGTATTTTGGCATAAATCACAAAAGATAATTGTTCTAACCAATATGTTGTTCCTTGTTTTATGATATTGGTTTAGTATACACTGGGTCGTGTGGTGATATTTAGCAGTGACAGATCACTGTGAAATCTCTCCCTGAGTAGGGTAGGGAATGCTGAACTGTTGGGATTGCTCAAACTTAAAACAATACTTGTATTTTCAATCTTGTGTATAATGGTACAAAATAAATCCAATGCAGATAAATTATAACACATAAATGCCAATTAATTCATACAAAAAGTAGATATAAACAAAGAAGAGCCAGAGAAAAAGTCTTAGTTGAAAATGATTCATTGCTTAATGCCCATTGGTCTTAAACTGATCAGACTGTAGGGCAGTATGAAGTCCAGGGAGTGCACAAGATTATAGATAGACATGCTTTCTTCGATGGCTGGTGGTATCACAGTAAAAGCAAGAAATATCAGTGTTAATATTTGCATATTTCTTATTTCTCTTAAGGTTACCTTGGTATTTCTTCCACTAGACACTCTCTTATTGTTGCCAAGCTTCTTGAAAATAAAAGGTTTGCACGATAATTGCCTACATTTCTTCAGTTCCTAACCCATATCATTCTGCTTTCTTCCCATGTTGGTACCCTGAAATAGTGACCATTGACACGACATTGTAAACAACTTTTTCCCTGTTGAAATTATGTATTTCAGGGTTTCTGTTCTATTATTTTTTCTACTTTACAACACTGATATTTATGTGTAAAGCATCAGGCAAAATGCTCATCACTTAGATAATGATAGGGCAGTGTCTTCCCTTATTTTACTTGTTTTAGAAACTTTAGTGTCCTGCAAGATTTTGTTGACAGTCCTCTTTTCACCTTGCATGCTTTTCTTGAGCAGTGTCACTGTCTATAGTTTTAACTACTGTTTAAAAATCCTGACGTCTAATTCATATAACAGCTTCCCATATACACTTATAACACACACACACACACACACACACACACACACATCATCTGTTTTTCCCTTAACCCTAAGTGATTCAATCTTTATACAAATTTGTCTTCCTCTTGATTTGTTGGGCTATATATATATATATATTACAAGTCCCCTAATGGTAATTGAAGTTATAAGCTAAAAAACAATATAAAAGATAAAATAGAAATACAGCTTTTGCAAATGAGCAGGTTCCCAAGAGATAGAGGGTTAGGGTGGGAGGAGAAAAAGATTTGGAAAAAGAATTGAGGTGTACTGTTTACATGTATCATCAAACTATACCAAACAAAATCATTATGCATCAAAAATGCGTACCAATATTTTTAAAGCTGAAAGTCTTTATAGATCTCTCTCACTATCTGTAGTTATTTTCTCTTTCAACTTTGTTTGTCAAATGTTAATTTATCTCTTTTTGTGAATTTGATAGTATTAGACATTCCCAACTCAATACTTTGAGACTTATGAAGAAGTATAGTCTAACATTTTATAGTAATAAATCATAAACTCAGTTTCTTCAGCCTACACTTTTATGTCCAGTATTTCTGTCAGTGTTTTAGGAACATTTCACAATATTTCAACATGGGAAACCCAAGTCTAAATCCAATAGGTACATATAAATCCAACAAAATAAGAATATCAGAGGTGCATAATGGGCCAGGGGTATAGCTCAGCGGCACAAACACCTACCTGGCAAGTAGAAGGTCCTGAGTTTGAGTCCTGGTACCAAAAAAAAAAAGAGGTGTGTGTCCTTTTAATGCTATTCTTGTTACAGAAATATAATTTCCTGTCTGTATCACATCTCTAACTTATATTCAACTTATGAAGCACTAAGATAACTAGATTTAGATTTGCTGTATGGAGCCTTGTCAATTACTCTTTATTACCACTCACTTTCCATTTGGACTCTTTGGGTAAATATATATGATAATAAAATCACCAGTTAGATTTTTCAGTAGTGTGTAGAAATCTAGAAAACTGCTAAGGTCAACTTGTCAAGGTCCTCAAAATGAACAAGCCAGCAATTATTGTAGAGACATGGTCCCTGTATTGCTTTTTAAAAATACTGTTGAACATCGTTCTATTTCCAGTGTTAGTGCCTATTTCTTATTTTTTGTACTTTGTTCCTACTTGGAAGGACATTAGCAGCCCTACTGAAATTGTTTTACAACCTCCTGAGTATATTTTAGGCTCCATCAGTCAAGTGAGTGTTTTGGATGCAGCATATTATATGGGATTTCAAATATAGTGAATTGGAGTTGAAACTTCTGTCTCCTCAAAGGAAATGGAACTAAAAATGCTACAGGGGTTGCTTTTGAATATTTAATTGGATCAGAGTTTTCTGTAAGCCTCATGTGTGTCACATGGAAGACAAACAAAGGGTTAGTGTTCTTGTGTTCTTTACCTTTGTTCATCTTCATGGCAAGAACCTATAGACTACTTTTAAGTAGTGTGGTGTCCTAGGCTATATCATGAATGAAATCCCATTACCTGAAGTGGACTAGAAGGGGGCCATGCAAGTGTATAGGAGTTTATAGAAGGAAAATATGTCTCTTGGAAGTAGTAGAAGAAAAAGGGCAGCCTTACAATGCTCAGGTTGGAATTTGATAGGGGTAGAAATGAAGAATTTACTAAAATGCAATCGAACCTTAATCACTATAGTGAGGAAAAATTGTTCAGTGTCTTGCTGTTGAAAACAGAGAAATGTACTTGATATTATGTTGTTTCATTACCTAACTTGTTACCAGTCAAGGTAACAGTTAACTGTAAAAATTCTATATAGAATAGTCATGGACTGCAAAGTTATAGTTTGTTTTGTTTTGATTTAAAATTTTGTTTGCAATAATTTAGGAATAATTTATCAATTGTATAATCTTTTACATGCATGTGTATGCTTTTAAGGAAATTCTGTAAGTTTCCTACATGCATACAGCTTTAAAAGTTAATGCAGTTTATAAATCAAATCAATAAATTGGTCATAGGCATTTTTGACAGTTTTGGGTTCTTGAAAATCAATTTAACTTAAAATAAATTACTGTTTGTATCTTCTTTCCCATCTTTGCTATTTTACTTTGTCACTTTATATTCAGACAGAAGTGGTATAGTAGGTCCAAAGTTTCCTAGCAATACTGGATATGCCACCAGTAAGTACCTTTGAATCATATATACATTAACTTTCTGATAGATTCAAATTTCTTATCCTATTATGAATTCAGCACCTAGACCACTTAGGACATCCAGAGTGCTTTTTATTGTGTCTCATGCATCATCAACCAAATTGTCAGCTAAGTTCTGGTTGCAGAATCTTTATTACTGGCAGTGATAAAAAAGGAAAAAAGATTGCAGCTTGAATCTTAGATCTCTGGATGAATTTTCATGTTAGGCATTGAAAATATTCTCTCACCTAACAACTGAAACAAAAGAAGAAAATGGAAAACCATGAGATGTCATAATTGTCTCCATTTTCAGTCTGAATTTCAATTGTGATTACTTTTAGTCACCTACTTTGCTATTAAATGCCAACATCCTCAATGAAAGGAGCAACAGCTCAAACTTGATGGGATGATTTAAAATCGAAAAAGTCAGCACTTTCTTTAGTATTGGTAAAATCTATGATGGTTATTAAAGGAAAAGAATAAATGATGTGACAGTAAAAGTTGAATCAAAAAATCATCACATATCAAAGACATTTATTGGTAATAAAGATGAAGGAACCAGATGTGGTGGCGCCTACCTGTAATGCCAGTACTTGGGATGCTGAAGAAATAATATTGCCACAAGTTCAAAGCTGGCGTGAACTAGAGAGACAGTTTCAAAGAGCACACAAACAAACAAATAAGAAAAAAATCAAAAAGGCGAAGGAGCATGGCTGGATTGGATGTACCATGAAATTATCAGGGCATCAGATATGATGTGGACTAACATAATAAACAATAGAGAGATTGACACTTCTCTCTTATAAGGTAGTGTAACAGAATTCCAAAACCAGACTATGAAATTACATCTGCTTATAGTATGGCTTGATTGATTGTATTTTAAAATGATCAAAATGATTTTTAATTCTATTAAAGTGCATCACAGAAAATGTTTTATTAAAAGATCCACTTTTGTTCATTTTGAGCATTAAATTATTTAAAAGAGGGAATAAAACTGTAGGATGACACGAAGAGTCTTACACTTGTTGATTCTCTTTGCTAACTGACAGAGACTCGGAAGAAGGCAGAGAGATCTCTGTCAATACCACAGCTATGTACTGTTTCATTATTAAATATTTGAAACATTTTTAGAGAAATTATGGAAAATCTTTTTAAAATAAAAAAGAAATTATGGAAAATGAAAGAAAAAGAAAATATCTCCACTATCCCTAGAATTTAATCACAGAAGTTAAGAATATGACACAGAAGATAAGAGTTGAAGAATTTAGCTGGAACAATTTTGATAAGTAAAATTGGGTAAAATGTTGTATTGTCTAAATTGAGTACTGTATGCTGCTGGTATGTGGTGAGACTTGCAGGAACCCCTTTTCCCATTCTTTGGACAAATAAAAGAGGAAGAAGAGGCATGATACATTGGAAGGATCTTGATATAAATATTTGAACAATTATTCTTTCTTTGATTTTCCTTTTATTTTATTTCAAACCTTTTCTCTTTAATGTGGAAATTTATATCTTTCTCTGTGTTTCAAGGACAGTAGGAGGTAAAGCAATATGAAAGACTTGTGAAAAAAGGTCACTGAGATGAACAAAAGCCAATCTGGGTGTGGAACACCCGCTGTGGTCAAAGACAATAATAGGATCTAATTGAATGGTCTCCTAGGGAGATGAGCAAGAAGAGGAACCTATGCAAAGATCTTTCTTTCTGTCTGTTAATATAGATCTCTGTGCACATGAAAGAAGATGCTGTTTGTATACATGTAAACATTCTGATCCATTTACAAGATAGCCACTAATTGCATATACAATTATTTCATTAGCATGTCATTTTAAACATAGTACTTTCTCACCAAGAGATCGCATATCTTTACCGGTGACAAAATGC
Source organism: Dinomys branickii (assembly GCA_004027595.1). Classification (NCBI taxonomy): domain Eukaryota; kingdom Metazoa; phylum Chordata; class Mammalia; order Rodentia; family Dinomyidae; genus Dinomys; species Dinomys branickii. The sequence goes on along the minus strand of PVLD010029115.1, from coordinate 3,653 downwards.
TATCTTAACCCTAAAAGAAATAAACAAAGAACTCTAATAACCATTGAACTCTAATAACTCTAATAACTCAACAGAGGGAAACAATAATTCGCAAGGGCTGCAGACTGATATTTTTCCTAAAATAAAAGCATAGGAACAAAAACTATCAGTTGATTATATAAGGACAAGAACAAAAGGTAGAAAATTCAGAGAAATGCATTGCACATAGAAGGGATTCAGTAAGTACTGTGGTAGAGCTGGCTCATAATGCCTTGTGAAATCTGATTAATTTTGCAGTCAGTTCTGAAGTTGATTGACATCATTTTGGCAACTTGTAATCCATCCTAAGGAGATAGAATTGGAAAATGCCACAATTTAGCACTTTTTCCACAAAGATGTCTTTTAAAAATATTTACCTATGTTTAAAAATATTTACCTATGTACCACTAGATTAAATCAAATCAATGTAAATTTTCTTATAGATTTTTTCTTTAGTTTCTCAGTGAAATAATGACATGACAGAGAATAATGCTTTTCAAATCTCTCTCTCACTCATGTTTTTAAATACTGGGAATTGAATTCAGAGCTTTATAAATGCCAGACAAGCATTTTACCACTGAGTTAACCCTCAGCGTCTTTCTTTTTTCTTAGCACAAAGAAGTTTGTGCAAAGAAAATCTTACATAGAAACATATTAAAAACAATAAATGCAGAGATATTCCTATTAAAATAAGTTGCACAAATGTGCCATCCTTTGGTGTCTTTCAGCCCTGTGAGTTGCCACCTGTGGGATCCTCTGCAAGCCTGCGTCACCATGGATTGTGGAAGGCATATTTTAAAAGAGAAATGAAACAGAGAAAAACTGATAAAAATGAAAAAAAGAGGGTGAGAAAAAACACAAGGAAATATAGCTCAGGTTTTGACCTCTAATGAATTCTTCAATATCTTGATTTTCTTCTGATCAAGTGTAGAGTTTGGAGAAAAGATAGGATTCTCCCCATTATAAACCTTTATGTTTTTGTAATTAGGATGCATGGATGCTTCATAGAAACAATTTTTTAACATCACTTCATACTAAAAGTAAATTCTACTCTCAGTGAGCTTTGTCTTTTGCTTTTACCTAACTTTTAAAGCAATTACTTTTGGATCCAACTTTATTTGATATTACTTCACCTGGACGGTATAACTCACAAAAGTAACTATTATGCTAATGCGTACACAAAACTTCTATTAAGTTCAATCAAAAAATATTCTCATTAACTTGGACACATACATAGCTAGAAGGATCAAATTATCATTTTTCACAGTTATATTTGTTCATGACACTGTTGACAGTACCAGTCTGTGTTGTTTACTGAATTTTCGTTGTGCATTACATAATTATTAATTCTTCTATTTCCATTCTCTGTTTTTGGTATACCATCTCCTCAGAGTCATTATGAGTCAGGTGAAAAAATGCAGAAAAATTTTAGGCTAGTTTCCATAATAAGTGTATTTATTAGTAGTCCGAATAGAATTGATGAGATCATGTTTGCTTCAGCAGAAATAATTTGGAAAGCAGCAACTGGCATATTATGTGTTAGTATGTAAATGTTTATGTATATAGGTATATACTGATAGGCTTATAATTTCCTAAAGGAGTTAGTTTCAAAAGATGAGTGGTAATATATATAAGCCATCTTTCAATTATCTACATATAGATTACTAAGTATGTAGTATGAAAATTATTATGTCATTTAAAATAGCTACAGATAAGGATCTATTGTTCAAAACAGGAAAATGACTGTTAAAGCCTCAGGAGGTGCTATATTTTGCATTTGTCTAACTCCCACATTCATGCAAGACTGAAATCACAACACACAACATGGTTGTTATGGTTTGTGTCTAGATGTCCTCCCGAAATCTCATGCAGTCGTGGGGGTAAGATTCTGGAGTTTGTGATTGATTCATGGTCTAATGCTGGGATTCTGGATGTGAGTGCTCCACCCACCCTCGGGTCCCTAGCTTCCTTACAATATAAGGGACACAAAAAGCTTGCTATGGTCTCTTTTGCTTGCTGCTTATGCTGTATTCTACTGCCGAGAAGTGATTACAAGCTGAAAACGCCATAAAGTGTGAACTAAATAAACCCTTGTCCTTTTAACTTTGGGTGTTGGGTATTTTGTCTTAGCAACAAAAATGTACCTAAGACACTGATGTTATGAAAATGAGGGGCCTCTGGTAATTGAACGTGTCATCAAGGCAGAATCTTCATGATTGCCATTATTGTCCTTATAAAAAGTGTCTCAAAGAGCTGTGCAAATGTTTTCACCATAAAGGACAGAGTGAGAAGTAGTTATAATGCAGCAGAAAATGCCCTTCCCCAGTTTGTTAAGTGCCCAGGTAGTAGTTCTTGTTCCAGTTCTGGTTCCTTCTGTCTCTTAGAAAAATCTGGTCATTGTGATGCATAGCTGCTCACTATGGTGCACATCATGTAAGCCAATCCCCAACTGACAAGTCATTCTGCCTCTGTACTTCCTGCTTGCTTACCCCTAGACCACCAGAGATCTGGGCCTGATATTCTGGGAATGGCCTCGATCAGTGCTAGTTGACATAAAATAAATCTGCCTCCAAGTCCTTGGTGTCATTTTGGTATTTCTGCTAATGCCTTGATCTTGGACTTCTGAGCTTTCAGAACTGTGAGAAATATATTTCTATTGTTTTAAGCTATCTTTTATATGGTATACTGTTGCAGAAACCCAAATGGTCTGAGGCAGCAGGAATGGTGCGAGATTCAAAGAAGGTGTTTCAAATGATTTTAAATGAAAAGATTATGCAAAACTGTCTTGCAGGATTGTGGGAAAACAAGCAAAATGATGATATTCTTATGACCAATAGCAGCAAGGAGGAGCTTCTTTGTCCCTTGAACTGACTAAGTAAGAGGACAGAAATGTTATCATGTCCTGGAGAGATTATATCTAGAGCAAGAGTAGGCCACGTATTGGGGGTACGGCTCTTCAGAAGAATGCTGCAACTAATGTAGTAAATGTTCTGGCCATTATTTACTAGAATATTGTAAATTCTCTGATCCTTTCACCACATATCCTCTAATTTCATATTGGTGTTTCCTATTGGCCAAAACCAATCCAAATCTAGAGGGCAATGAAGACTATTATTCTACACGTAAATCCAGCTTGGTGTCTTACACAAGATGGAAAGAGTACAGAGAGGATTAGACAAAGAGAACTGGCACTATTCACTACATGAAACATTAGTTACTACTTCCTATGTGTACTGAAATGTAAGAACACCCTTTCATCTTTATTCATTCAATCTATGTTTATTCAACATTAAATATGTAAAGGCAGTGTTCTGTTTTAATTTTAATTTCAGAGCAGTCACCAAAATAGACAGTTTCTGCCTTTACGAAAAAAAATTAGATAATATAAAACAAGTAGCTATTCAAAATAATGTGGCTAAGAAAAGCCTGTTTGAGGAAGTGATCATTTTATTGACACTTCAGTGATGAGAAATGTTGATTATGCTTATAATAAAAGGTCATGAGGCAGGAAAAGTTTTCCATATGAGAAGAAGAAAGAGATAAAACTTAGTATCAGATGAGTCTGGAGAATAAAAGGAAAAAGCAAAATGAGGTATGTTTGCATTTAATATTGCCACATATCTAGCTGCTTTAAA